>JBCFXI010000891.1:0-96553 GCA_038496175.1 Ampulex compressa
GGCCCGGACTTGGCCGCTTGCACCTTGTACTTGTATCCGTCGTTGATCAGCTCCACCTGCAGGGTTAGCCACGAGAGAGGTGAGGGGTTGGGCTCCTCGGGGCTGGGGGAGGGGGGAGGGGGGAGGGGGGAGGGGGGATTCTCCTAGGCGGGAACGACCCGAAAAAGCGACACTCGACTCACGTCGACCACGTTGTCCAGATCGTTGCTCGCCTGTATCTGGCCCTTCTCCAGGGCCGTCTGAAAACCGGTAAAGGCGGCCGTGATGGTTCTGTCGGCGATGTGAAGGGCGCCGCACGTGACGGCCAGCAGGACGTCGGGCTTGTCGCTCCGCACCCTCTCGGCGATCAGGAGATCCAGCCAGGCGGTATCGATGTTGTTCTGCAGGAAGGACTCCGTCTCGAGGAGCGTGATCAGGTACTCGACCGTCGTCCGAAAGTCTCCTCTGATGCTCAATTCCTTCAGGGCCACCACCAGATTCTCCCTGGCCTGATTACGGTCCTCGCCCCAGGAGAAGCAGTGGCCGAACTGCGAGTCGGCGAACTCGTGCAGCCCGCCGGACGCGCCCACGGAGAAGTAGCCCCAGACGTTCTTCGAGGAGCGAAAGTTCAGTTCCTGGACGGTCCCGGAGCTCGGCTTGAAGCCTGCGGAAAGCGAGAGTGAGATCGGGCCCGGAGGGGGATAATCGGCTCGGTACCTTCGTCCGGATTCTCGCTGGTAATCCTGGCCGCTATCACGTGGCCCCAAGGCTGAGGCTTGTGCCGGGGTTGATCGAAATCGATCTCGCTATCGCCCCAGGGGCTCTCGCCGTACAGGAGGCGAATGTCCTTAATATGGTGGAGCGGCAAGCCCATTGCGATCTGAAGCTGTGCCGCGGGCAAATTGACGTCGGATACCATTTCGGTGCATGGATGTTCGACTTGGAGTCGCGGATTTAGTTCCAGGAAGTAGTACCTGCCAGAGATGTCATAGAGGTACTCTACGGTTCCTGCACTAACATATCCAACCATTTTTGCCAATCTTACTGCAGCCTGTCGTATGAAACCCACACACACGCCAATATGTATATATATGCGTATATATGTATATGTGCATAACAAGATCCATCGTATAAGGCGCGAATCGCGTTAAGACGATAGCGGCTCGGTACGAGTCGGGAGGAAAATCGAGGATCTCTCACCTTTTCCATCTCCTCAAATACTTCCGGCCTGGCGATCACCGCCGGAGCCTCCTCGATGATCTTCTGGTGTCTCCTCTGTATCGAACAATCGCGGCCGAACAGGGATATGGCGTTGCCATAATTGTCGGCCAACAATTGGACCTCCAAGTGTCGCGCGCATTTGGCGAGCTTCATTATAAATATCGGGGATCCAGGTATTTCGGTCTGTACCTGCCTGAGTATCCCAACAATCGTGTTCTTTCGTTAGAGCTCCCCGCCGGCCCGACGCGCGGGCACCTTTGGGGAAATACTGTCGCGCCGTCGCGCAGGGAGAATCGCGCACCCCGTGTGCCCTTCTCACTGCCGTCGGCAAAGGAATCCTCGCGACATCGGCCGCCCTTCTCTTCCTCTCCTCCCCTATCCTCCCCTCTCCTCCCCTCTCCTCTCCTCTTCTCCGTTCCTCGGGGAAAGAAAAACGAGTCGGCAGAGACGGGGGAGCGGAGGACGGGGAGGGAGAGAGAGAGAGAGAGAGAGAGAGAGAGAGTGGCTGGCCGAACATTCGTTTCGGACGTTGCGCCAAGCGGTGGATGCCGTTCGGGACTCACCTGAACAACGTGGGCAATTCCTCGGCATTTTCGACTTTCCTGATACCCTTACCACCGCCGCCCTCGCTCGCCTTCACCATGACCGGGAAGCCGATCTTGTTAGCCGCCGCCAGGCCCTCCTCGATCGTGCCGACGCATCCCTTCTTGAACAGCTCCGAGGAAATCTTGATCTTCTTCCCGCTGTAGTGGGCCTTTAGCTCGGAGCCGGACCATGGCAGAGTCGGCACGTCCGCCGTCTGCGCGACGATGCTAGAGGCGATCTTGTCCCCGAGGGCCCACATCGCCCTCTCGGATGGCCCTGCGACAAGGATACCGAGATTGCAGGTTCGAGGTGTCTCCGCTAACCGCGGAAGGGGCCCCCCCCCTTCTGGAGCACAACTCCGGTCGGTCGTCGCTCCGATCGGCGCGGACGTACCGATGAAGCAAACGTTGTTCTTGTGAAGCAACTCGGGCAGCTTGGGATTCTCCGAGGCGTGGCCCCAGCCGGCCCAGACCGCCTGGACCTGAGTGCGTATGGCAATGTCGACGATCAGCTCGACGTTCGCGTAATTGTTGTTGTTGGTACCTCCAGGGACCGGCACGTACTGATCCGCCATCTTAATGTACTCCGCGTTTGCCTTGAGGTCCTCGGGCGTGACCATCACGACGAAACGCACCGCGCGCTCGTTCTTGAACATCTCGTAGGACCAACGCCGGATCGACCGCATGCATTTAACCGCCGCAATCCCATTGTTGGCGATCAGGATCTGGAAACGCGCCTCGAATTCTCAGCAGGTCCTCGACCAATGCCCGCCCGACCGAAATGTCCGTCGAGCGATCGAACGGCGGAACGACGTTGGCGCACGGCCGAGGGAGTCAAAGTACAACGATCAAGGACCCGACTCTGCTCCCGGGACTTCCCGAGAGAGAACTCGAGGACTACCGAGGAGCGTCCGCGATTACCTTTTTACCGCCTTACGCGCGCCATTTTGGCCACGATCGCGAAATCTCTCTCAACGGAACTTACGTCCGACGAAGGGGCCGCCCTTCGTCACCCCCCCCCCCCCTCCCCCGCCTGCGAAATCATTCTCAAGCCGCGAAAGAGACTCGGTGCGGGCAGGATACAAAGATGCCCCGTAATAACCCACCTTGTTGATCACCTTCGTTCCCCCGAATCGGTGGACAAATTCTTCGGGCGTCGCGACGGTGAAGTCCTTCTCTTGAAGCCGGCTCTGCGTCTGAATCATCACCGTGCCCTGCGACATGCTGGGCCTACAAGATCAGATCGAGGATCGTTCGTGAGAGAGCCGCGCGATCTTACCGATCCCTTCTCCATTATAGCTATTCCCGAGAGATACGCGATTCGGATGGTTCTCGCCAGGCTGCACGCCGCCGTGCATCCACGCTTCGCGGGATTCGTTCCGAGAGAACGAGGCGGGCATCCAACGGTGAGGATGGTACGAATGACAGCGGAGAAAGTGGACGAACCGTTAATTTAAACGGCTCGCACATTCCTACTGCCCGAAACGGTTCTTCAAACCTCGCCGGTCATCGATTCCCCCCCCCCCCCCACACCCCCACCCCCCATCCGTCCTGGCTTTTACTCTCTACGCCTCTCCGACGGCCAACCCCCTCGATGCGCGTCGCGCGGTTTTCCTCCGACTTGACGGCGGCGCTTCCTCGGATGCGAAAGACGGCGGATAGAGATCGCGCGGTGCCGCGGGAATCGGAATCGGAATCGGTGAGACGGGCATAGAAAACCGTTAAACGGCATTACGCTGCGTCAAAAGTCTCGTCGTTCGGTTCGTCCTCGGCACTCGACTTCTCCTCGGCCTTCTTCCATTTTTCGCCCGTCTCCGCGTTGAGCTTCGAGAGGCCGGCGAGCAGGTTGTCCGAGCTCTTCCAAATCGGATCCTTTTCGGTGCTTTGGGCCAGAACGAATCTCTTCATGCGCTTCATCCTGGGCGATGCTCGGAGGAGGACTGGCCTCGCTCTCTCGCGCGGAAGTCGCGGGCGTCCTCGTGCTCTTTCGCCGCGCCAATCCCGGTCGGCCCAAGGTTCTCGACGCGACCACGATGAGAAGCGGGCGGGCCTCCTTTGAAAGGCGATAATGCCCAAAATTCCGACGCGATTCGTCTTCCCAACGACGAAGAGCCGGTGAAACGACGACGTTCTACGAGGAGCTCGAACCGTCTGAACGGAGAAGATCTGCCGCTCGGCTATCCCGAGCTACCGATCTGACGTCGTTGGAACGTCAGTTTTTACATCGTCACGTAACGTGTCACGCGCTAATCGAAGGATTTACAGCGAGTCCGTAAGCGTGTCCATCGAAAAAACGCCTCACCGAGATCGAAGAGTAGTCGTGAAACTCGGCTTTTTTGCGCATCCCCGTGGAAGGAGCGCCGACCGACTCGCGCGGCCGCCTTCGGAGTAGCGGCGGAGGGCGAAGGGCGAGCGGGAGGTCTCGAGGCGCGTGGACGAAGCGTCGGCCATTCGAGGCGATCTGCCGCGAGGACTCTCGACTGGTCGGGACACACCGAGTCGGGGTACCGGCCAAGGGTACTCCGTGGGGCGAACGGTTCGATTCTCCACCATCCGCCATCCACCGTCCACCGTCGGCCAGAGACCGATGGACACTGAGGAGTTTCTCACGAGGTACCCGATACGTTCTTTCGGCACGCGAGCGTGTCCCCCTACCTCGACGCGAGTCGCGGGAGGAAGTAAGGCGGCTAAGTCCAGGTAATGCGCCGGCGGCGGTATTACAAAAATTCAAAGGCGGCAACCGTAGAGACTGTGGGCGAACGCAAATCGAGGACACCTTCGGCGCCTTTGCCGCGTTAACGGACGCGTCGGAGGCGTATCCCGTGCAGGCGCGATTCTGCGCATCCTAAAGGACGATCGACGGGAAAACATTGCGGCGCGATACCTAGTTCTCGCGCTCGGACGCCATAGACGAAGGCTCGCTCCGAAGAGACACGCTTCGTACGAGGTATTCATCGAAACGACCTTCGGACGGCAAGGCATAATAGACGCGACGAATCTCCGTCGAGGATCGAGGCTAATCCGATTACCGCGCGCAGCCCTTGCGATCCGAGATACGCCAGATTTTCGGCCGGCCTCTCCTTACTCCGCTATATCCGCCTCCCAAGGCTCTTCTTCGAGGTATCCCTTTCCCCTCCAAAGCGTCCTCCGCGAAGTACCCGAGTACGGTTGCGGTACACCCTTACTTCTCCGAGGCTTTTTATTGCCTCTGTAAAGTCCAAAATAACGCGGACTCGCGCGCGCGCGCTGGCACTTGGATAGCGATCGGTAGTCGGAGACTGCTGACGATGCAAGCGCAACGGCGACACTGCATTTTCCTTTTTCGGAAGGAAAATCGCGTAAAGTAGAGGTGCGCGGGGTAGCATTGGGGTCACGCGGAGAGACCGAAGTGGGCTGGCACGGAGGAGGACGCCATATCGGCCGAGGCTCGAACCCTCTCGATCTCGGGAAGCAACCCGCTTCTAACCGGCGTCACTACGATCGCCCCTTTATCGCGGGGTACATCCGCTTCGGATCACGCTTCGGATCCGAATCGCCTGCCTCGAAAAGTTTCGATCCTCGGGGACTCGAGGAAGCGATCATCGTTCTCCCCCCAAGGACGAGGTCGAAGAAGAGCCCGCGGCGCGCCGGCAAGAATGCGCGTGTCCCGGATGGACGAGAGAAAGGGGTCGGGGACGATGTGCGCGTTCGCACATTCGCTCGATCTGCCGCGGCAGCATTCCTCATTCCGCATCGAGTGCACGCGGTACGAGCACGCTCTGGTAGGAGCTTGCGCGAGGAAAAGTTACGAAATATTCGCGTTATTTCGATAGCGTATCGACGCCACTACGTAACCGAGTGACATTACGAAACTCGCTCATCGTCCGATACTTGCCGAAATGGGCCACCCGCGCGCAACGTGTACGGCTATCGATGCCGATGCAGTACGCTTCCAAGGACGACCGTCCGACTCCTTGCTTTTTATCTTCGCCCTTCTTTTCCCACCTTCCCCATCCAAAACCCTAATACCCTGGATTCTAAGCGGACCGCGGACATCCTTTCCTCGCATCTTTGGAACGCTCGATAGAGACAGAATCCAGCGTTTCGTAGCGAGCGATAATCGGGCGCGAACTCGTCGACACGGCCTGGAAAAGGAGCAAAGGTGTTCGGGGTGGAGGGAGAGATAGGACGCCGGATGGAAAAGGAGGATTCCGCTCTGCGTCGGACGGGTAGCGCGAATCGTCGCGATGTCGGCCTCTCGGCGATCGCTCGGTGCCGCCTTACCGCCGATATACGTCGATCTATTTGTCAGGGCCGAAGAGTCAAAGGAGTACGTCCACTCGCTTATCGCTGCATATATCTTGTTTACATACTCGTCCAACGAGTGGTGCTCGTAAGATCGAATCGCTTCGTCAAAGAAGTATAATCTCCGGTCGGCTTTATCGGCGCCCGGTTAGTCCGATAATGGTTTAAGGTCAAGCGGAATCCGCGAGGATCGCGCGCGATGCGCGTTCCGGCCAAGAGGTGTGGAGAAGGCTCGAGCCCTCGAGAATTGGTTTTCGCGCCCAAGGCGGCCCCCGGCGCCGCGAGCCGCGAGCCGCGCGACGCGCGTCGCTCTTCCTTTCCTGCTTTTTCGCGCGTCCTTGAGGACACGACTCGGCGAATATTCATGGCGCTTCGTCGTCGGTGACGACGATCGCGCGGCTGACGCGGGTTACAAAGTCGAAGGTGTCGCGTTCGTAAACTCGATCGTGATCGATGGCCCCCGGGATTTCTATCCGGGTCTAATAGCGTGCTGCGCTCCAAGCTGGCCGGCAAGCCGAGAGACGCGTCCCCTTTCCTTTCCTCCCCTCCCTTCTCCTCGCCCTTTCTTCAAGCGTATTCCTCGCTTCTCGCTCTCCCCATTTTCCCCCTTTCCTCCCTTTCCTTCCTTCTCGTATTCCGGGCAACGCTTGGAAAGCGAGCGTATCGCCGAAGAATGCATAATGAAGCAGCGGAACCGGCGCGGCGGCCGGGGAAGGCCATTTCCCGGGCCTCGCGATACGCCTTAATCGGTACGACCAATATTATTCTCGAGAATCGACGCGACTCGTAACGCGTAAACGCGTAAACTCGCAAATGCACGCGCCGCTTGGTTTTTTCCTTCCTCGGCACGGAGAGCCACTCGAGCTTGGGTTTACGGAGTGGGAAGCTCGAATAGAGAGACGGCGATCGTTTGAGCGCAGCATCGAGCATCGCGCGGCCATGACCGATCCTCGGCGGCGATCCTCCGAAGCTGGCCAGGCCCAAAGATAATCGGGATCTCGAAGGGGCATCGCGTAAGGCGCGCGTGCGAGGACGCATTATCCGGACGAAAACGCGCGCCTCTCTCGTGGACTTCGCTTCGGCCCTTCGCTCCGGCCACGTCGAGGAGCGTCGAGGAGCGTCGAGGAGCGGCCGAGGTCCGGAAGGGACCCGGGCCGAAAGCTCTGCAGGGCAGAGCGGGGAGGGAGAAAAAAATGCTGAGGAAAAGTCACCTGAGACGCCTACGGCGTTCGAGCAGGCCCGGCGTGGGGATCTGCTGCACCTGCGGACTACCGGCATCGCTAGCCTCGCCCGGGAAGCTATCCTCGACCTCCAACTCCTCGCTCGGATCGGGATCGGGCTCGCCGACGACGAAGCTCACCGGAGTTTCCGACATCTCGATCGCGCGCTCCTCCTGCACCCTCCTTGACCTTAGATCACCCTCGTCCGCTGAATCCTCTACGCGATTGGCAGTACCTTCAAAATAACCCGCGCCAACATCAGCTCACCCGTCCGTTCCCCAAGCGATTACCCTGCCGATAGACACGCGGCTCCCCCTCTCCAAGCCTTCCACCTTCCGCGCATTCCGCACCCCTGCACCCTTCCCATTGGCCCGCGGAGCAGCGCGCTCGGCTTCGCCGAAACCTCCGACGCTGCTTGGCCGTGAAAGCGCCAACTTTTAATGCCCGATAACGTCACGGCCGTGCGCGCAATGCCGGCCGTGCTCGGTGCTCCGAAGGACGGCGCGCCGAAAAAGCGAAGAAACAATGAGAACCGCGGAGAGGAGGGGAGAAAAATATCGAACGTAATCGGCCGAGAAAGATCGAGCTTCGCGGAATTGCCACGAGGAATTCCGGTAAAGGCCAATCGTATGCGTCGCGGCGAGACCTTGATAGCCGCGCAAGACGGCTAAGGCCCGGCCACTCGCGTTCGGCCAAACTCGAGCTCCGCGCGATGTCACGGCCAAACGAGGGATTAAGCAATTCCGGGCCGACGCTTCGCCGGGGAAAGTAATGGTCCCGTCGTCGGCCGGAGCCCCGAGGAAACGCATGCAAATACCACCGTGATCGCGGTTCCGCGTCGGAACCACCGGCATGCCCCAGAGTGCCCGGGGGAGGCGCGGAGGGGAGGAAGGGCTGGCGCGGAAAGCCACGGTAGGAGGGAAGCCAGCGTAGGAAGGTCCAGCGCCACGTCTGGTCGGCGAGGATCGAGGATCGAGGATCGAGGATGGAATATCGGGGAATAAAGAGGGAGGAGAGCGTGGGTCGGTGCTGAGCAAAGCCTCGTCGTTACTCACCCTGAAGATACGGGGGCGCACGGCGTGGGGCGCGGAAGGAGGATCGGATAACGAAACGGGCCGTCACCAGCAGCTAGGCGCCTCCGCCGAAAGAATCGCAGCCAGAAAGGAGGTAGCGCGAGGGGCGAATGAGAGCGGAAGGCGGGGCAACGTGAGAATGAGCGGTCCGATGGCGCTAAGTTCGTCGCGGTGGATACCTCGAAAGAGCGAGGAAACGTGGAGGAGCGAGGCTCTCGAGCGAGTTTCGTCGAGGCTCTGCTCGCCCCGTCCGTCCTCGCAACTTCTTCCAGGCGCGCCGTGCGTACGCCGGAGAAAGATGGAGCGTGCTTACTGATAAGGCGTTAGGTGGTGGCAAATCCAAGTCTCAATATACCGAGGAGAGTGTTCAGAAGAGCTCGTAGCATACCAGAAGCCGCTTCCTCGAACGTGTTCCAACCTCTCTCGGAGGGGCAGGGAGCGTCCTCCTCTGGGCTCTCCTCTGCTACCGCTAAACTTCCGCCCTTCTTCCGCTCGTCTCCTTCGACAAACGGTCCGGTACTGAGATGCGCGCGTGTCCGGCTCGCAGCGTAACGTCCCTCGCGATCCGCGAGCGCATCGCTCGCTTCTTCACCTTCGACCTCCGCCGGGGTCACCTTCGGCCAACGTCTTCCACGCTCGATCCAGAGGTTGGCCCCGTTTTTCTCGCGCTTTCCTCTGGCGCGACTTCGGGCCGGGTATCGCGTCGCGAGAGGCCACCGCCTCGACGAGGGGCCGAGGAGTACGGGAGGAGGAGGAGGAGGAGGAGGAGGAGGAGGAGGAGAGGAGGAGCTGCGGCGTCCGATCGAGTTGGCGCCTGGACCTCGAGAGCACGTCCTATGGCCTCGTGGACGGAGTCGATGCGCGGCGGAAGGAAAGGAAGCGCGACGAGGCGCGGCTCGGCGATACGAGAAAGACCGGACGACGGGGTTCAGGGGTCGAGCTGCACGCGCCTCGATCGGTGCTCTCTCGACTCGTTACGAATCGACATTAAGCCGGAGCCTCCTCCGGCGGCCCGGGCCGAGCCTCGCGGACCCCCGACGCGAACCGTACGCCGGGATTGCGTCACTTTGCCGATCTATCGGCGCGGAATTGTGCCGATGGCGGCACGGAAGGTGCGCGGGGCCCTGCCCGGCCAGGTCGGGGAGCCTCGAGGACGACCCGCGGGCGCTCTCCTGCCCGGCCGCCCGCCGCCCGCCGCCCGACGCCCGTGGAGCCAATCGGAGCGATCGGCCGCCTTTGCTCGCTCCGATTTGAAAGTTAATTTGCCTAGCCGGCCGACCGACGAAAATCGATGCGACGTGCCCGCTTCCGCCTCGTGGGAAAAAGTCAAGGGCTCCCGGAAGACTCGAGCCTGCACGAGCTGCACCCTCGACCAACGCTTCGCCCCGTCGATGCCAACCGGCGAACCTATCCGGCCGTCCCTTCGCGACGATCCCTCGGTAGGATATCGGCCGATCAAGGACGCTCCTCGATTCCCGCCGAGGGGGCCAACGAGCGAGTACGGGCCCAAAGAGTGAGTTGCGTAAGAGCGCGCCGAGTAACCGGCCGATCCGCGCGTCGGCCGTTCGAACGCGTCCAGGTATTTCGCGTCCGACTTCATCTCCTCGATCCAAGGACCGGCCGCGGTTTCCACGGACGTTCGGCACCGATACCGCTGCTCGCGAGCCCGCTTATCGCCGATCGCCGATTAACGCGCTCTTCGCGATCACCTTACGGCCGACCTCGCGTCGCTCGCGCCCACGTCTTCGCCACGCTTCGACCAAAACTGGCCAGAATCGAATCGGTCGATGGCGGGAGCGAAGCGATCGTCCGGAAATTCGCCTCGACGAGCATCCTCGAGCGCCGTTTGCCCGTGCTCGCGCCCAAACGCCCACCGCCGCTGGAGCTAATCTACCATGCCATGCGAGTCCTGCCTCTTCGAAGTAAGCGCGCCTTCGAATACGAGTGTACGATGTACTAAATCGTGCCTAAATGATACGGGCGTGAAGAGCAACGGGAGTTGTTTCCCTTTCGGCGTACCACTGCCGAGCCTGGCCGGAGCCACTGCGGAGCCAAGTCGCGCTATCGCTTTCCTAAATCTTGAATCGTGCAAACACTTTTGCGCATCTCCTTGGTAAATAGATACGCGCCACCGATATGCAGCGTGCGCGATCGACGGTTACGTAAGGTATTACGTACGAGCGATCGCGTTCGCGGGCTCTTGGCCTTTGCGCGGGGCAAACGAGGTCTGCGCGAACGCGCCATGAGCGAAATTTGGGAACGTTCTTCGGGAAAAATCGGCGAAAGGCGGACGACCCCCTCGTCGCCGAGCCGGTCCTTCCTCGTACGCCGGGATCCTCGAGGATCGAGGAAAAAGTTGGCCAACTCTTGGAGGAAGAAGAGTGGAAAGGACGAACTTTTTGGTGCGTACCGTAGTTTTATCGTTTACGCGTACTCAACCGTGAAGTTTATGAATTTTGACGCGAGGCAATCAAAAAATTGACGGTTAGCGCCGATTGGCCGCTCGGCGGGTCAGGCGACGCACAAGGGGCACCGATTGGCCGTCTCGGCGCGTCTCGTGTTTCCAAGGAGCACGCGTCAGCAACACCCCACGTACGTACGGTGCGATGCGAGGCGATGCGATGCGATGCGATGCGATGCGATGCGATGCTCGCCACTTTGGCGAAAAGCGTAATGCGGCCGTTGGACGGAAAGCGGGCCGAGCCCGAATATCGGGCCGCTTTCCGCCAGAGGCATTCACCCAGAAATTCGCCGACTCGGCCCCGTCGAGCAATGGGCAGACCCGATCCTTACTCACCGGTGACGAACCTTACGCGGCGGTGTAGCACGCTCCTCCTCGAGGTTAGGTTCGTCCTTCCGTTCGTGTTCTGACATTCGCTTCGCTCCGAGTCACGTTTTCGCGAAAAATAACGCGTCGAGCGAGCCTCGTGCTCCGAGACCGTCGAGGGCCGGTCGAATCTCACCGATAGTAACGCGCACGATTATTGTCACCGTATTCACCATGTATTATTTTACTTCCGGGCGAAGGCAGGCTTGCCGTAGCGCGATGTAAGGAATTCGTATATCGACGTCTCTTTACGCCTCGGGTCGCGAGTTACGCTACCCTCGATTACCGGTCGGGATAGGAGGCGGAAGGGCGCTCGCAGTGCGATTCTTCGCGCACAGAGGTCAGGATTCTGCGGCCGCCCGGATATTGGGTCCTACGAGCGGGGCTATGGACGAGGTACCGACGCTGCCGACCACCAATTTGCTGACGGACATCGCCGAAAAAGTACGACGACGACAAGCGCGACTTCGAAATCCGGCGAAACACTCGACTCGTAGGACTGGCGGTTGCCAGAGCCCGGCTCCTCCCTGCAAAACTCAGCCGATCCTCGTAGGTGACAAGCCCCTTACCATTTCTGTCCCGCAGATCTTGGATCGTTTCGTCGAAGCGCAGAATTCGAATTTGGCTGGACGCGGCTCGCAAAGAAACGCGTACGGTCGTATAGATATCGCGATATCGCGGAAGGAGGGGGACGAATGCGGAGTGCGGCTGACGAATTACGGGCCGTACCCTGCGTGCAGGATTTTAGACCTGGCGAAGCACGTCTTTCGAAGCTGGCCCTCGAGCGGTTGGCCGTCGCGCGATACGTCGCTCGCGATCGTTCGTTGGAAATGCAAGGACGATCGGCGGGAAAGCGTGTACGACGTGCGTTTTGCGCCAAAATATCCGACCTTGATCATCGTCCAGAAGCCGAGAGAAGAACCCCGTTCTTCGTGCTTCAGGGAATACCTGTCTTTCGAGCCAAAGGTACGCTCCAGTGCGTATCGAAGTTGCCACGGTGTCGTACCGCGCGGAAGCATCGGGCACGATACTCAGCTCGACCTCGCGCATTTCAGGTCGCCTTGAAAACGCGCGACAAAGGGGCTTTCGCGGAGAGCATCGTCGACGAGGTAGTCTCGCGTCAACGGACGAGCGCAAACGTCAAATTCGTTTGTCGCGTGGACGGGAAAATAATATACAACAATCGCGTGCCATTGGACGACGATTACGCGTCTTGTCAAATTCTAACCTCGGGCTTGACGGCGGTGCTGAAGCAAAGCGTCGGCATGGAATTCAGGGAGAGCTGTTTCTCGTGGCTGAAAGTGAATCACTCGGGCAGGGCCGAGCTCGCCCTGATGGTTAAATTATTGCCGATGATCGACGAGGCTTACGCGCACTTGGTGGATTCGGAGGGTTAAAGGGATCCGGAAGGGGAGCCGAAGGCGGATTCGAACGCGCCCGCCAGTGAACGGCGCTCGGCGAGCGGAGAGCTGCGCAAGTGTGGAGAAGCTTTGGATGCGTAGTGCTCCTTCCACAGCCCTGCCCTCCCCGCCCCGCTCCACCCCACCCCACCCCACCCCACCCCGCCCCGCCCCGCCCCCTCCCCGACACGCGCAGTCTGGCGGCGAGGGTCAGGTTAGGCAGGTCGGGCTGACAGCGCATCGAAAACAGCGTCTCGTCGCGAGGTCTCGTCAATGAAGGTTAACTCGGCCGCGAGGATCTTTGTGGACACACCGTGCTCGAGTGGAGGACGATGCGAGGGGAAAAGCCGCGGCGAGAGGAGACCGAGTTTCGTATCGGTTTACGCGCCGTACGGTAAACTAGACGTGGGGACAAACATGGCTCGTGTTCCGGCAGACGTGTGTTTTTCTTCGTGGTGAAGTCTCGCTCGCGGCAGGGGTTCTCAATTCGGGAGTGGTGATATATCTTGGCGCAAGTACGTAATCCATAGAGGCGCGAGTGCACTCGCGTGCATCAATGCGGAGGGAAAGGGGCGAGGAAGGGAAGGCCCGCTTCGAGCTTCCCGCTCGTTAGTATGCAAGTGCCGTTTCGGTTGCCCCTACGTGGCCTTATTTGCACTCGCGACGATCGTCGCGCGAAGCGAATGAAAATGACCGATCTCCCTTCCGCCTCGCTTTCCGACGCACGGTAGGCGCGGTGCTAACGTAAGTATGGAAATCTTGCGCCTCGCGCGCTCCCTTCCCTCCGCCTCGCCCCTCGATCCCCGAGCCCTCGCTCTAACGGTGCGATAAATGGCGGCGCACGTAAAAAGGGCCGCCGACGGCACTCGCGCCGACTCGCCATCGCCGGTGCCGTCGCGATCGTGACATAACACCGCTCTCTCGGTTCCCCTTCGGAGGAGGCGCGGGCGAGAGCGAATACCCCAGCTGTTCTCTCGCCTGCCGTGCCCCTTTCCGATCCACCTCCCCATTTCCTCTCCTCCCCGGCCCCTTCCCTCCCGCCCCGCCTCTTCCTCGACGCCCCCTTCGCCCTCGTCGCCGTCGCCACCGCCACCGCCACCGCCACCGCCGCCGCCGCCGCCGCCACCGCCGCCGCCATCCCTCGGCGACGAGTAAATCGGCCCGCCTTGTTTATTTAGCGCGCCGGTGTACCGCAATTTTGTATGGCAAGTTCATTGCACCGAAGTCCGCAGTGCACGCCGCCGGTTCGAGGTTCGGGAAACGCTCCTAAAACCCTTCGCACTGGCCGCATAACCTCCAAAGCTGGACGGTAAGGTCCGAAGGGGGATCGCTAGGTTTGCTGGGAGTAACCGCGAGAGAGAAGGCAGACTCGTTCCCGAGCCCTGCGAGGACGATCGACCGGAGTGCTCTGCCCCGGCCTTCTCGAGTATCCCTCTCGTTTTCTCGTTTTTTCTCCTCTCCTCGCGCCTCTCGATTTGTTCGCGGATTCACGTCGGCTCGATACGCCTCGCGAAATACGTACGTCGGTCGACGGGGGAGTGAGGTGTGCGCGTAGAAGGAAAAATACGCGGAGAGAAATAGCGAGGAGGCGGTGCAGGCCGTAGGATCGGAAAGGCCTTCTTCCGCCTCTCTCCTCCTCCGCGGCGCTCGAAAAGCACGAGTACGCTTAGGTTTCCTTACCGAGCTCCTCAACCCCTCCTCGCGACGGCCGTTGCCGCCCACGGATGCTCCCTACGGGATTTTTTTTCCGGTCAAACTTTTTTCCACGCCCAAAGGGTTACGAGCTTTGCATATTCGAGCCTCGAACGACTTTGCGAGTACGCGATTCCGCCAAGTTTCGCGCTCGAATCGGCGAGAAGGGCCTCCGGTCCTTGGCGCGTGGCGCGTACTTCGAAGGCGGGGCAAATGGGTTAAGCGATCCGGGCGCGCGAGTCAAGTTCACGACGCCTACCGGTAAGCGCGTCCGACGGGCCGTTCGCCGCAGACGCGTCCCTCTCTTTTGCCCGCCAGGCGAAGCCCAAATGCGTATGGATCGGATCGCTTCTATGGATTCGACCTTATCGATTAAGTTTACCGTTAACCTCCGTCCCGCCTCGAATTTCGCGATCGCACGGACGGAGACTCGCCTCGCGCGCGGCCCGATCGAAAAATGCGCGACGCAACGTTCCTCCCGTATATCCATTTCGGTGAATCGAGTCGACCGATCTCGCGATCCGAGCTTATCCGCGCTACGCAGAGCGAGCCGGCGTACACCAACGGATGTGGCGCCGACTTCTTACTCCCGGCTTTGTTACATTTTTATTTCCGTCCCGCCTCGGCCGCGCGCCCGACACCGCCTCCGCCCTCGCCCTCGCCCTCGCCCTCGTCATCGCCATCACCATCGCCATCGCCATCGCCATCGCCATCGCCATCGCCATCGCCTCCGCCTCTGGCTCTGCTTCTGCTCCTGCCCCTGCCTCTGCCCCTGTCCCTGCCTCCGCCTCCGCCTCTGCGTCCACCTCCGCCGAGTGGAGCCGTAAGTAAGTAACGTCATAAGGAAAAAAGAATGCCGTTAGCTTGGCCGGTGAACGCGCAGGCGGATGTTTGGTGCGTCGTAAAAAATGCGGACCGCGCGAATCGGCCGGTCGACCGCGATGAGCCAGGGAAAGGGTGGAGAATTGACGGCGACCAAAATTTCGATCTCCGTTGTTACAACGCGCGCACCATCGCTCCCTCCACTTTCCGTCCTTTTTCCCCGCCGACCGCGATACGCGCGCGCTCTTCCCGCCGCGGAAAGCGAGAGCGAGGGCGAGAGCGAGGGCGAGAGCGAGGGCGAGAGCGAGGGCGAGAGCGAGAGCGGGAACGAGAGCGAGTTGGAGGAGCTTGGAAGATTCCGCACTTTTCTCCTCCTTCGCTCCTTCCTCGTCCTCTTTCCTCGAGAGGCCGAATTTGACGGCGGAGCGCTCGTGTCCCCTCGCTCGAGCGGATCGTCGTGGTTGGTAAAGGTCGAGCGGAAGGCCCGCGGCGATGCATCCAGGCAGGCGCATCCGTATGCCGCGCAAGGTCGTCGTATTTGAAACGGACGATCCGTCCGGCCGCCTCCGGCGCGACTCGGCGAACCTTCCTTCGGCTTCCGGCCGACGAATCGAAGGGGATTCCTTGCGAGGCGGCCGCGAAGATCGTCCTCGCCCTTTGCGCCTCGGGCACGTCGGTGCCCTTTGAGAAGGGAAGCGCGCCGTCAGGATCGAAGGCGCCGGCGATCGGGATGGTATCGCGTCGGAGCAGCTCGGACGGGGGCGCGCGTCGATTCGGCGGAGAGCCGACCAGATTGGTATCGGTCTAATTATTTGCGCAGAAGAGTCCGAAGGGGGCACGAGGATGGATCGGCCGCGAGAGAGATAAGACCTTCCCGCAATCCTGGCGCGCGGCAGACCGGGCCAGAGGCCTGGATCCTCCTCCTCCTCGTCCTCGTCCACGGAGAGGCTGCAAAGGATGCCAGGACCGACTCAGGAGAGGCCTCGCGCTCATCGGCTGACCGACATCGAGCCTCAAGCGGCCAAGGTAAATATCACCCACCGCGTCCCTTCTCGCGCCTCGTTCGCGCGTCGATGCTCGCGTACGCGCGCCAGAGCCGCGCCAGAGGCCCGATCGCGGCGAAGGCAGGAGGCGTGCGTACGGAGATCGAATAGCCATGGACCGATAAGGCGCCTTTGCACGCGGGCCGCCGCGGTACTCGAGTCCTGTCCCCTGCCATTCCCTCCCGCGCATCAATCTCGATCGCGCTTCCATTCGACGTTTCGCTCGGCGGCCCTGCTCGAGACGCTCGTACGCGCGCGCCCTACTCTCCGCGCATTCCGTACCGACGCCTCGCCGACTCCATCGCCGACTTCCCGCTCGCTGCTACGAAGCTCATCGGTAATTCTTCCTCGACCCCTCCCCCCCCCCCGCCCTCGGCCGCATTATCCGCCGATATCCGAGTCCAAGTTTCGCTTACCTCTGCGCCACCTCCCCCCCCCCTCTCTCTCTCTCTCACTCGCCCGGCCCCTAGATTCGCGGCCGATCGATCGCTTCCGCGCGTCGCTTCCCGAAACTGGTCGGAACCTTGACGGCCATTGATCGAACGAGGAGCGGCGCGGGTCGATGGCTCGAGCGAGAGAGGATCGATTTCGAGGAAGGGAAGATGAGCGCCGGCCAAGAGAGAAGTTTGCATCTCGTTCGGCCGTCGTTCCCGTCGACCCCCGAATATCGCGAAACGGGCCTAGAGCTCCTTTGCGCTCCTTTGCGCCCTTTCGCGCTCTTTCGCGTCCGCTTTTCGGAGGAACTCGAGAGAGTCGTTGGCACGGAGAATGCGGAAGTTGGTTCTATTTCGCTCTACTCTCGTTCGTCCATCTCGCTACCGCGAGAGCAAATCGATAGGCTCCGCCGCTATCGTCGCACCGTATCCCTGCCAGTCGGAACCCGCTTTTCGAGCATCCAAATCGGATTCGCGCGAGCTTTTCCTCTTCCTCGAAGGAAGACGGGCGTAACGCGTACGGTAGGCCTCGTATTCGCCGAGCAAGAGGTGCGCGTCGAGAGGTTGCGGGCGCGACGTCGCGGAGAATATCGTGCCGGACCCTTGGGAGCATCGTCGTTCAGGAGGTCATCGAGGCGTGGCGTCTTCTCGACTGGCGGAATCGAAAAATAGCGGTGCACGGAGGGCGGAGGGAGGAGGATCGTCGAGCAGCGGGGAGAGCCTCCGGTTTGGTCGCGTTGCGCTGCACGGGCGAAATGTATCGCGAGGCGGCTTTTCACGCCCCACGGAATATTCCGATTATCCGCCGAGGAGAGCGAAGCGTAAACGGAGCCGTGCGAAAGTCGCGCTCGCTCTAGCGCCGACACCTCTTCCCCCGGCCGCGTCCCCGGTCCCGAGGAGCGCTCGCGGGCCGCGGTTACGCGCGGCGAGGTTGACCTTCGCCCTTGAGGATTCGGGAGGTAGACTCGCGCGCGCGCCTCGACCGGCTCGCGATAGGCTCGCCTCTTCGATAATCGCGCACCCGCATTGCGCCAATTTCCATCTCGCCGGTGGGCCGTTGCTCGTGCTCCTCGAGCTACGCGCCACTCGAGCGGAGAAGCGTGCGCGTACCGACGAAAGACTAAGGGGCTCGAACTCGTCGCGTTCCAAAGGTGCACGCCTCGTACCGCAAGGGGCTCGACGCGGATCGAGCTCCTGGACGCCCCCCAAAGATCGCGCTCGAATGCGGACGACGTCTTGAACGAGAGGGCTCGTCCGTCGCGACCGTTCCTCTTCCTTCGCGCGACACCCTTCTCCGCGATCGAGAGGATACGACCCTCCTTTTTGCCACGTCTTCCGCGCCTCGGCCCGAAAGGAGATCGACTCGAAGGCCGATCGACGGGTCGTTCTCGAAATCGTCGAGCCTTTCCTCGTTCTCCCTTCTTCATCTCGAGCGAGAGAAAGGAGGGAGGCGGGGGCGGGGGCGGTGGCGCCGCTCGAAAGATCAGGGGAAGAGCGTAGCTCGGGCGCGCGCGATCTCCGAACGCCCTACCACCGAGAGCCGATCTGGCCCGTGACCCAGTTCTTCCCCCAGGACCGCCAACGACGCCCTACGCGGCATCGCTTCGCGGGATTCGCGACGGGGCCGAGTTTCGCGACGAGTCGCGGGCCCGCACGAAAAACTGGCCGATCGATTCGAGGATACTACGTCAACGGTACTCCGACTCCGGAGGATCGATCTCGAACGACGCGAAAGTCCTCGGCCGATCGAACGCGCGTCTCTCGCTTTCGGCGGTCGAACCACCGCGATGCTCGTGGCTCGATTCCATCGCTCGTGGCACCCCTCGAAGGTGGACTCGCCGGCGCGGAGGTCGTCAAGGGTGCGCCGTGACGGTTCGTGAAATTTCATCGCGGCTCGCGCCTCGAGGGTGCCCAGCGTTTGCGCTCCGGAAAGCGTATCGCCCGTTTGGCGGCCCGAATTCGAGTTAAAAATACGCGGGGTGGCCGATCGGAGGTATCGTGAGGTACGCCGGGGCAAACTCCCGGTAGGCGCTTCGACCGGCCGCTCTCCCGGATTCCCGAAGTCCGGAAAGCGCGGCCACTCGCCGGCCCTTCTCTCTCCGCGCCCCTCGCTCCGTGACCCGATTCCTCGGCCGGCGGGCCTGGATGCGAGCCGAAGCATGGGTTCGAGCCACCTCGCCGCTCCGTTCTCCTCGAGCGCGTCGTTAGCCTCTTTATCGTCCCCCGCGACTCTCGCTCCTCGGACGCGCGCCGCCCGACGAGAGTGGCCCGGCCGCGCTTCGATTCTTCGGCCCTCGCCTCGCCAAAGCACCGGATCTCTCTCTCTCTCTCTCTCTCCGAGGAACTCGATCCTGCCGCGGGAAAGCGGCCGCGACGAGATGCGTCGCGTCCTCGCCGGCTGTGGCACCTGTTCCGGACATCTCGAGGTAGAGCGTAGAACGCGCGCCCGCCTTCCACCCTCGCCCGCCGATTTGCGCCCCGGTTGGCCGCGCGCGCAGACCCGCCGACACTCGCTCTTCGCGCCTTCGACGTCTCCGAGCCGCCCCGGTACCCTCTCGCCGCTCGCAGCTCGTAGCTCGTCCCAAAGGACATCGGAATCGTCGCTCGCCGAGCCATCGAGAGAGAATTCCGGCGCGATTACGTCGATGCCTCCCCCACTTGGACGAGTCGCGATCGTTATTTCCACAAATATATCCGTCCTCGAGTGTACTCCAGCCTCCAGCCTCTTCCCCCTTCCGCCCCCTTCCTCCCCCGTCCTCCACCGGCCGCTCTTATGCCCCCGCCACCCTATCGCGACACGCTCGAGCTGCGCCCGGTCTTCTCTGCGGGCCCTCTTTTTTTTTCCCTCTTCCTCCGCTCGGCGGTTCACCTCCCTTCTCGCGCTCGCCACTCGCGACGCTCTCGCGCCCTCCTCGCCACGGGAGTTTTCGAGCTCTCGAGCGGATCCTAGCCGCAGAGCGGATTTCGGGAAAGCGAGATGAGACCGATCGATCGACGTCCACCTCCGTTTGAGCCGACCCGCCTCGCGCTCCACGAGCGAAAGCGCATCCGAATGGGCGCACCTTCCGCGCCTCGCATCCCCCCCCCCCCCCACTCCCCCTCCCCTCTCTCTCTCTGCCCAAAAATATCTTACTACGCGTCCCGATTTATCTGCGGAACGCGAGGAAAAATGACACCTCGGAGGCGTCCGCGCGCGTTCGGCGGAGGGAGGAGGATGGAGGATGGAGGAAGGAGGAACGAGGAAGGAGTCGGCGATAGAGGCCGATCCGAGAAGTCGGGCTTCGCCGATATTACGGTCCGTTTCTTCCGTAATTTATGGACGTAAACGTACACCGTTCGCCAGGCCGAGTACGCGGAGAATACTCGATGTTTGCCCGATCTTGCCAAAAAGTTCGTCGACCCAGTAACGCGAGAAGCTGCAGCTGCCGGCGAAATAGCTCGCCTCGTAAATCCTCCCAGATCTGGCCGGCGAGTTTACTTTTCGATCCAACTTGGAAAAAATTCAAGATTTTGCTCTTAACCGCATTCCGGCTCCTGCCTCGCTGCCGGAGATATCGAGGGCTTTTTTCGTGCCCCCCCCCCCCCTCTCTCTCTCTCACTCTCTCTCTCTCTCTCTCACTCTCTCCGCGTGTCGTCGATACGGGCTCGACCAAATTCGTAGGACCGTCGCCTCGTACGTCCATCAAACTCTGGCGGTACGCCGAGCTTATGTTCCGCTTATCCGTAGCCGGATTCTGCGAAGATCGAGGAGCGTGCACTCTCCAGGAAGAAGAGTAGACACCGTGAGGGTCGACGGGCCGATGCGAGTTTGATCAAACGGAAAGTGCTCTCGCGACGTGGCCATTCCCGCTCTCCTCCGAGACCCGATGGGCCGTGTCCGTGAGACGAGACGACGATCGACGATCCTTCCCTCGAGATCGACGCTTCGTCTTGCCGCTCTTTTCTCTTCCCTACCTACGAGAAAGTTCTCGCGCCTTTACGAGTCTCGTTCCGTCCGTCGGTAATCGTCGATGCGTATTTCGGTTGGCGGCCGAAACATCGAAGCGCACATCGAGGTAGACCTTCGCAAGACGCCGAGCTGGGCCCTTTCCGGGAGACGCGGCAGCCTCCCTCGGTTGATCGTGTCGAACGAGCGCGAGTATTCCGTCACCGGAAGGTTCGAGGTTGCTCTCTTGGGACGGACCGGTCGTTCGCCGAAAGGCAGAAACGCATCCTTCGGGCGTATTTCCGCGGCGAGCGAAACTCTGCGCGAAATCGCGTTTATCGTCCGTTCTTACCAAGATGAGATGCGTCCGCGGGGCAGTCGGTAGACGCGGGATCAATGAGAGCGGCTCGCTACTTAAATTCCCCGCACACGATGATTCATCTCACCCGACTTCCCTCAATTGCCACTGCGACGTGCCAGTGCGACGTGCCAGTGCGACGTGCCTCTCTGGCCCGGCGTCCAGACCCAGAATCCCTTCCTCCCCGTTCCACCGCCGAACGTCCGAGGCAACCCCCCTTTCCTCTCTTCCCAGCCATCTCTCTTGCCACGATCGACGAAACGACCAAGCGACCATCTCCGAGCTGAACCTTCCTTGCAGGGACTGGGATGTAATCGAACGGACGACTTTGGTACACCGGTCAGTTCCGGCAGCAACATGGGCAGCATCGCGCGATTTCCAAAGCTGGACGAGTGCGCGCATTTTCATTACGAGCACGTGGAACTCAGCGCCTTGGAGGTGAGTCCGATCTCGAGAAAATTTCGATCTCTCGCCGGGCTGTCATTGCGTTTAACCCGCCCTCGCCTGGCGCTTAACCTCGTGGCCAAAACGCAAACATTGGACGTCGAGTGGGTTAAACGGAATGCAGGAACGAACCACGAACGAGCGGACCGTGACGTTTTCCTCGTCTCTCGTAGGTATCGGTCAGCGAGGATTCCAACGACTCCGACAGCTATGCCGTCAGAGTAACGTCGGGCGACGCTTGTTGGACCCTGCAGCGTTCTTACGACAATTTCGTCATGTTCGACAAGCAGCTCCACCGCTGTATATTCGACAGAAAGTTCTCCTCCCTAACCAAGCTTCCGGATAGTCGGCCAAAGAATACCTGCGACATACTGAGGGACTACCTGAATCGCTTCTCGCAGTTGAATCACGAAGGCCTAAACTGCGGTCCGGTACTGAATTGGCTGCAGCTCGATAACAGGGGAAGAAGGATTCTGGTACCAGAGTCGGACTCGTGTCCCATAAATACTCCCGCCGTAGCCGCGGCTTACGCCGTGAGGCCTTACGTGGCGCAAGCGCAGGACGAGATCTCTTTCCAGGTATGCCCAAGAATATGCCTCGCGAGGTTCGTTCGGCGACGGACAGCTAAAGGAGCGACCTGCGCGTACGATCGTTTCTAGGTAGGGGATATGATCTCCGTAATAGACATGCCTCCTCCTGGCGAGAGTACCTGGTGGCGCGGAAAGCATGGATTCGCCGTTGGATTCTTTCCCGCCGACTGCGTCGCCGTAATAGGAGATAAGGTCCCGCGTCATCTAACCGTATCCGCTACGGTCAAATCGAAATTACCGGTAAAACCGGTGCTCAGAAAACACGGAAAGTTGATCGCCTTCTTCAGGTCGTTCATACTGAACAGACCCTCTAGGAGAAGATTGAAGCAATCTGGAATTTTGAAGGAACGCGTCTTCGGCTGTGATTTGGGGGAGCATCTCTTGAATTCCGGACAAGACGGTACGTACGCCCTTGCCCTTGCCCTTGCCTATACTCGTGGGTGGTTAGCGAGAGAGAAAGAGAGAGAGAGAGAGAGAGAAAGAGAGAGAGAGAGAGAGAGCGTGTCCCTTATCGAGCTGGTCGATCGTGGTCATTTTCAGTACCCACCGTCCTAACGTGCTGCGCAGAGTTTATAGAGAATCATGGATTGGTGGACGGTATATATCGTCTGAGCGGCGTAACGTCCAACATTCAACGACTGCGCAACGCCTTCGACGAGGATCGCGTTCCGGCACTGCATTCCGACGAGAGTATTTTGCAGGACATCCACTCGGTGGCGTCGCTCCTCAAAATGTACTTTAGGGAGCTTCCGAATCCGCTCTGCACCTACCAGCTTTACTCGACGTTCGTCAGTGCGGTTCAAGCGAACAGCGATGCGGAGAGGTTGAGAAGGATGAGGGACGCCGTTAGGAAATTACCACCGCCGCACTACAGGTAAGCGATCCATCCGCTCATCGAACGACCGGTCCGTTCTACCTCCAAGCTTCGACCTCCATCCTCGACGCGCCGCCGCTTCTTCCTGCTCGACAGGACGCTGGAGTATCTGATGCGGCACCTGGTGAGAGTGGCCGCCCGTGGCGCGGAAACGGGCATGACGCCGCGGAACGTCGCCATCGTGTGGGCCCCGAATCTGCTGAGGTGCAAGGAGCTGGAGGTCGGCGGGGTGGCGGCCCTGCAGGGCGTCGGAGTTCAGGCCGTGGTCACCGAGTTCTTGGTCTGTTACGCCGAGCTGATCTTCGGCGACGGGCCGGTCGGCCGACCAAAGTCGCTGGCGATCACGACGCCGGCCAGGCTGCTGAGCTTGGAGGAGGCGAGGAACCGAAGCCTGAGGGGCGAGCCGGATTACATCGAGGTGGGCGCCGGGCCGGCGGGGCTGCCCCTGCACTATCACACGATCATCGAGCTGCCGCGCAAGAGGAACGGCTCGAAGCGGTCGCCCTCGCTGAACTGGAGGGCCCTCTTCGGCAGAGGCGGCCTCGGCGCCCGGGGCAAGGCGAGGCAGGCCGGCGGCACGCCGCCGCAGGTGGAGACGGTGCCGCCCAGCTCTTTGAACTCGCTGCGCCGACTGAGGCCGGTCAAGAGCGCCGACAGCCTGGACGGCGAGGACAGCCTGGGCCCCCTGCTGGGCCCGCCGCCCGCCAGGCCCTGCGGGCACAGCCGCTCCGTCTCGCACGACTCCTACTTCGACCACCTGGCCGACGGGCCGAGCGCGACCTCGCCGCTCGACCTCTCGGAGATCCAGCTGAACTTCGATCTGGAGGAGCGGGAGATGAGGATGTTCTCGGAGGAGGAGAGCGGCGGCGTGGCCTCGGTCGAGGCATCGCCGCGGCGGCAGCGCACGACGGAGGCGGCGCAGAACGCGGCGGGCAGCGGCGGCTCGAAGCGGAAGAGATCGCGGCTGGAGGAGCGATTGCACTGCGACGTCGAGCTGCGGTTCATCGACAGCCAGAGCCCGGATCAGGTAAGGGAAGAAGGCCGGCTCGCGGGTAGGCCGGGGCCCGGGCTAACTGACGCGTCGCTCCCTCTCCCTCGACAGGTCATGGTCTCGGCCGACGTCCACAGCATGGACAGCCCGTCGCCGCTGCCGACCCCGGGTTACCTGCCCCTGCTCTCCGAAGCCTCCACCCCGCTAACCCCGGCCACGCTGCAGGGAACGACGTCCCACTCGGCGTCGCCGATACCGGCCAACAGCCCTAGAATAAGCTTCCGAAGTTTCACCCTACCCTTGGACATGGAGGAGGGCCGGCAGGCCGACGAGAAGAAGCCCGACAGGGCTACCAGCGTGTCTTCCGACAAATCGTCCGACCCTAGTCATAGATTATCCGTTAACATAGATGCGCAGAATAACGCCAAGTCTTGCGAGAGGATGATGACGTACGATAGGCACATGGAGGTGTACGAGGGAAGGTCGATCGAATCTTCCAAGGGACAGAAGACGTCGCCGAAGGAGGCGGGCACGCCGACGTCGGACAACAACAACGACAGCAATCACAACCACAACAACGACAAGCGCAACAACAACAACCACAACCGTCATAACAGTCATCAGCAGCACCACCTCCACCACCACCACAACCACAACCACAATCACAACAACAACAACAACAACAACAACAACGGCAACGGCAACGGCAACAACGATAACAACAACAACAATAACAACAACAACAACGTCGTGGTGGTGGTGGTCGATCGGGAGATGACCTCCTGCGAGGGATCGGCCCTCGCTCTGGCGCCGGGCGAGACTCGCGCCGAGGAGTCCGGCAAGAGGAGCTCGTCCTGCAAGGACGCCGGGAGCAGCCCCTACGGAGACTCCACGGTCGCCGTCGATCCGTCGTCGAAGCAAAGAAAGCGCGACACGCCGAGCGAGCGTTCGCCGCTCGGCGGCCCGCGGCCCGAGGAGGCGCTCGAGGGAGACTCCAGGGGCCGAAGGAGACCCGAGCGGGACGAGGAGGACGAGGAGGACGGGGTGGAGGAGGAGGAGGAGGAGGAGGAAGAAGAAGAAGAGGCGGAGGAGGAGGAGGAGGAGGAGGAGGAGGAAGAGGCGGCGGCGGCGGCGGCGAGAAGCGCGGCGGGACAACAGCTCTCGAGTCCGACGGACCTAGACTCGCCAATGTCGTACGAGCACACGATCGAGGACCTGCCGGATTCCGGCTTCGTAATTTGCGACAGCTCCGACAAGATGTTCACCGGCACGGAGACTCGGCGAACGAGGAGCAACGCGAACGACTCCGCGGGCGAGTGGGTGATGGTCGAGAGGACGACCGGCTCGGTGACCACTCCGCCGACGAGCGAATCGAGCAGCCCGAAGGATCCCTGGGGGGGCGGCACGGTCGACCCGGCGATCGCGACGGAGACGCCGCGGCTGCGATCCACCTCGGAACACGTCTCGCGCACCTCGCTCGACCTCACGATGGGCTCCACGGTCGACACCGACACCTCCTGCATAGGGCCCAGCGATCCGACCGAAAGCCCCCCGATCCTGGGCCGGGAGCGGGCCCGCCGTTCGGCGCCCGAGGAGCTCGAGGATCGAGAGGAATCTCGGCCCGAGCGCGAGCCGGGCCCGAGCGTCGCGGGGAAGGGGAAGCCCAAGGATCGGCCGATCGGGCCCGCCGAGGTGCTCGGCTCGGGCCACCAAAGGGCCGGCCAGGAGGAGGGGGGCTGGGCCCAGGCCCGGCTGGACGCGTCGAGCGCCTTCAACGGGAAGGAGGAGCGGCTGTCGGCGAGCGCGAGGGACGATCGCTTCGAGGAGAAGCCAAGGACGGAGGAGCCCTCGCGCGCCGCCCCTCGGCGAGAGGACGCGCTTCCTTCCTCGCGCATCGACCAGCGGCGATCGGAGCACGCGCGCGCACCGGATCATCCCGGCCAGGCCCCCTGCCCCCCGGCAGGGATCGCCGGCAAGTCGGCCGCGGCGAAGGAGCGCGGCCAGAGCGCGGAGTACGCCTCGCGAAAGGGCGAGGCGGCGGGCGAGCGGGGAGAGAGAGAGGCCTTCTCGGTTCGCGCCGAGAAGAGCCGCGAGTGCGAGGGCCTGGCCTCCCCGGCGCACGGCGCCGAGGCCCTCCTCCCCTCGGAGAACGCCGCTCGGCCGGAGGACGTGGCCCGAGCCCCGGAGGGCGCCTCCGAGCTCGTCTCCGGCGCGGCGACCGTCGACGAGGCCATCGTCCTGAGAGATACGGCGGCCATCCTGCAGGAGCTCGCCCTGCAGCGGCTGTCCGCGGGCCTGGCGAGCTCGAGCTCGAGCTCGGTCTCCGCCTCCGCCTCCGCCTCCGCCTCCGCCTCCGCCTCCGCCTCCGCCTCCGCCTCCGTCTCCGTCGGCAGCTCCGGCTCCGCTTCGGCGCGTCGAAAGCTCGAGGCGGAGGGCGGCAGGGAGCGGCGGAGCTTCGACTCGGAGATCGGCCGCGAGATCGTGCGGGAGCGCAAGATGCGCCAGGAGCTGGACTGCGCGAGGGGCAGATCGGAGGAGCCGGCGATGAACAACGGGCAGCACCTGCCCCCCTGCCTGCGGGCGCGACACGCCAGGGCGAGCCGCGCAGCCCTCAGTCGCTCGCTCGACGAGGCCAAGTTCAACCGCATGACCGGCGGCGAGTCCTCCTCCTCCCTCTGCGTCAAGCAGACGGCCGACGAGGCGGCGCAGCACAGCTCGACGCCCAACGTCGGCGCCAATCTCGGCTCCGAGGCCGGCTCCGACGCCGACGCGGACAGCGACGCGGCGCTCGCCGATCCCAGGGACAGGGCCCTCCCGAAGAACTTGGGCGGCCTCGACCTCGGCGACCCGCGGTGCAGGGAGAGGATAGAAAAGTACAAAGAGGAGAGGAGGACGTTTCTGAGGGACAAGTACCGATCGGAGAGCTTCCGCGGCACCATGGCCAAGCCCGAGGACGACGGCGAGGAGGCCCTGTTGACTAGGTTAAAGCAAAGAGCTTCCAGGCCCTCCCTTCATTGACGCTCGGACGCGTCGCACCCGGCCCCTACCCTCTTCCCCGTCTACCCCGCCCTCTATCCTCCTCCCCTTCCCCTCCCCCTTTCCCTACCCCTTTCCCTACCCCGCCCCGCCCCCCTCTCGGGCCGGAATCGCGCGCCCGAGGGCCCGAGGGAGGGCAGGGCCCGTCCTCGTCCGCGGGGCCGGACGGCCCTCGCGAGGGCGCCCGGCTCCTTTGCCGCCTCGCGTTAGCCGCAAGTGCAATACTTTATCAAGCTTTATAATTTATTGCGTCGAGCGGGACGAATCGATTGCTCGGCGCGCGCCTACCCTCTCTCTCTCTCTCTCTCTCTCTCTCTCTCTCTCTCTCTCTCCTCGTTATATATCCTGCCCCCTTTACCCTCGTTATCCTCGAAAGACTTCTCTCGAGTACTCGCCGAGTTTGTCGCGCTATATTCCATTAGAGGCTTTCGATCGCTTTGATTATCGGTACCAGAGTTTCAATCCCCTTCGAGCGATCGAGCGTAACCACCTTCCAGGTTGCCTCGCGTTCGGATCTTTCCTCCTCGCTTGCTCTCCTCGTTCGTTGGACCCTGATACTTTTATACGGCGAGGCGTTATCCTCGATGGCCCACGGCCCGGGGATCCCTTTGTTTCTTATCGAGCTAGCGCGCCCTGCACGGCCCTCTCCTCGCGCCCGTCGTATCGCTCGGCGCTAAGAATTTGAGCGTCGTCGATTCGACGCGCGTCCCCTCGAGGATGCCGGCGCGCCGCGGAAGGAGGCCGCCGCTCGACCGGCCTTAACCGACTCTGGTAGAAATCGTACAAAAACGTCGTTCGCGCTTCGAAGCTTCGAGAGGATTCTTCTGGGCCGATCCACCGCGCGGAACCAAGTATTAGATGTGCGCGTCGGTCGTCTTCCCTCCTCGTAGGCTGCTCTGGGACGACGTCGTTGTCTTTCCCGCGTGCCGGATCATCGCCCGGTTCGCGTACGTAACGCCCCCGTTTATACGCTGCGGTACGACGACGGACGAGAGTCCGCCTCGAACTCGGGATTACCATCGGAACCGATCGCCCCCTCCGTCTGCTCCTGGGCGCAGGAGGGACGAGCCTTCCCTTTTCGAGTCGGCCGGTAGGAACTTCCTTGGCTACCTCATCGCGCGACCGAATCAAATTCGCTTCTCGATCTCTCGATTCGCTCTTTGGACTCGTATTTATTTTATAGCGATACGCTTATTTATCGAGGCATCGATCCCTACGCGCGCCGCCGATACTCCCGCGTTGGCCTTCCACTCGCCGCTAAACTTTACCCTTCACCGCTGCCACCGCCACCTCTCCCTCGCTCTTCGCGGCTCTCTCCGGCGATTGCGATTTATTCTCTCCTCCCCCCCCCCCCCCCTCCTGCCCCCATCTTCCGCGGCATACACGCGACAGAAACGACTTGTCGGGGTGAAAACGCAAATATTATCCAGCGCGTGAAGCGCGCCCAAGAAGGAAATCCGCTGGAAGGGGCGCTCGAGGCACTCGCGCGGCCCTTCGAAAGGGCGAGCGAGGATCGGACGAGACGCCGAGGAGGCGGCCCGAGCTCCGATTCGGCGTACATTCAGTATTAGACTCCGCGGACCACCGAGGCTTCTTCTCCTCGATGCCGATTGCGAGGAGACCTTCTTCGCGCCTCGACGATCACGATACTCTCCGTCTTCTTCCCTCGTTTCTCTCCTTGCCTCATCTTTCTTTCTTCGACTCGCAAAAGGGCGTGCGCGCACAACTGGCTCGCTCTTACCGATAACGCATCGACAATGTCATCGATAGCGAAAATATTTAGAGACTCCGGCGTTGATCTGCGCCGGAGAAGGTCCGAGCGAGGGCCAAGATTCGAGGACGTTCGTCGACGTACGCTTCCGCACAACGGTGATGCGCGATGACGCAAATACATCCGAGAGATGTGTATTTTTAACGATTAGAGATTCCGGCGTTCACGCCGACTAGAACTAGGCCTAGCGTCCCCGAGGAGAAAAGGAGGAGGAGGGGGTGGAGCAGGAGGAGGAGGAGAAACTGTACGAGCCTATTGCGAGTTATATTTGCTAGGAGGGGTCATACGTGGGCCGATCGTACGCGAGTTAAGGGCCGATGGTAACCTTGTTTTTGAGGATCGATGGCCCACCGTTCGTCGGGCCGGACGCATTTTTGTCCCTCCCTCCCACCCTCGCTCCCCGCCCCCCAATTATACCTTTGATCTTGACTGTTTCCGTTACTAGAACATACTGTTTTGCCTACTACGATTATTATTATTATTATTATTATTATTATTATTATTATTATTATTATAATATATAGAAATTATATGTAAACAAATATAAATACTACGAATACGGACGGAGCATTGGATATTCTCTGTACGATCCACTTCTGGCGAAGGGCCAGGCCCCCCGGGTCCCGTCCCGCGCCGGCCTCCCGGCGCTCCTTCCCTCTCTCGTATCGAATGTCGGTCTCCAGCGCGCGAGGGCTAACCGTTGGGCCAGCAAGTTCCTGGCGGAGGCCTCGTCCTCGCTCCTCGCGCTACTCCTTCTCGTCTCTCGGACGAGGAGAGAGGGCTGCACCGAGACGGGGGATGGGCTCGGGCCAACGGCTATTTAAAAGCCCAACCTTGCGACGCCGGTCGCATTGTCGCCTAGAATCAACTCCTTTTGAACGGCCTAACCACTTAAAAACGCGGAGGACCTTTGGTCTTTACTTCTTTAAACGCCGTGATAGAGTGGTCGGCGTGATGGAGTGGCGAGGGGCTCTCGAGCGGCGCCGCGAGGGCGGAGGGGGCGGCCGGCGAGAGAAGAGAAGGGCTCGCGAAGGGGGCGGCTTTATGCCGCGCAACGAGGACCACTCGAGAGGCCAGGAAGCGCAGAGGTGAGGGCGACTCCGTGACTATCGCCGGATCTTCCACGGTAATTATTTTTAAACACGTCGTGGAGATACGAATCTCGGTGGCCGTACCCCGTTGGGAGAGCTCGGTAAACTTGGCGCGTCTATGCGCCGTAACTAAATAACCGGACTAATCAGGGGCCTCGGGAGGGGTTGGCGCCTCTTATCGAAGGATCGGCCGGGAAGTCTTCGGCCAAAATCTCCCGGCCGGCCTGGATCGACGACGACGCTCCTCGCGCGGAACGCGCGCCCCCGGGAGCCCCGAGAGCCCCGAGAGCCCCGCGACCCCCGACCGCCTTCTCGACCGGCTCCAGGCCGATAACGCATTTTCGGGGTCCGCAAATCGAATCGGGACAACCCCGCAGGCTCGTCGACAATATTATTTGTTAGCGGAAGCGTCGTAGTAACCGAAGCTTGAAACGAGGCCAGATTGGCCAGGGTGATCAAGTTAAACGGCACGTGGCGCCCGGTAATGCCGTTGTCCGTACCGCGGATAAACGGATCGTCTCCCCCGCAGCTTCGGCCTCGCAAATCCGCCCCCGGCCCCCGCCGGCCCGCTCGCTCCCTCGGCCCTCCCGAGCCCCGAGCCCCGAGCCCCGAGCCCCGAGCTCCCCGCGGCGAGGACAATGCGCGACCGGTCGGCCCCTCTCCCCCGCCGACCTCCCGCTCCTTCCCGATCCGGCGAGCTCGCGCCTCGCGGCCTCCGCCGAAAGTCCCCAGTGGCACCTCCGCGGAGGCTCGATCGGCGGGGCGGCCGCGGTCCGTCCTTCTTTTGGGTTTTCGAGGGAGACGCCGGGGGTGGGGCGCGCGGGGCTGCTCGGCTAGGTTCGTTCCAAAGGGTCGCTCGAGATCCGCGGATTGACACGCGGCGACGTCTTGACAGCTTGTTAGGCTAACGGCCGTGCGCCGAGCGGCCGCTCGTCGAACGCGATGCGCTCGAGCCTCCTCGCCGCTCTTTAGCCCGACCTCCGGCCCGCCCGTCTCCCCCTTTTCGGCAGGCTCTCCTCGCTACCCACGCTACCACGGCCAACTTACCTAATTGCCGCGCCGAGCCGATTAACGCGCTCGAAACTACGCACCCCCGGCCTGGCCAGGTCCGCCCTCTCCGCGCACTCTTCTCGCTCCTTTCCGATTGATCGCCGGCCTCCGTCGGGCCGCGAGGCTCGCGACGCTGCTCCGAGCAACGCTCGAGCGGGCACCTCCGCGCGCCACGGACGCGCCGCGAAGCGCGGAACGCGACGACGCCGGGTAGATCCGCTTTCGATTCGAGACGGAGGGGCGGCCACGCGGGAACTCGCGGCTCGGGACGACCCGCACGGCCCGCTTTCGGTACGTCGATCGTTCCGTCGACGCGAAGCGACGAGATCTCGAGATTTCCAAGGGGATAAATCCGGCGTGCCGAGCGCGGGACGAGTCGCCCGCTCGCGCAAATATCGGTGCCGAACCCCTGTGAGGGAAAATAATGAAAGTAATGGGAACACGCCCACTGCATTTAGCCCTTGCCCGCCCCTCCCCGCCCACGCACCCTCCGCGACCTCCTCTCGCTCGCTCCTCGCCCGTCGCCGCCTCCTCGCCTCGCCTCGCCTCGCCCTCGCCCTCGCCCTCGCCCTCGCCCTCGCCCTCGCCCTCGCCCTCGACCTGCCCTGCCCCGCACTCCTTCCTCCCGGACCCCTTCCGCCCGTATTGGCCATTGTACCTGCCACTTCATTGTCCTTTATTTCATTACTTTCGCCGCATTCCATTCCCCCGACCCCCTCCCTCCCCCCTCGAGGCGGGCCCTCGAGGGGCGCGAACGTCCCCCCGCCCGCGCTTTATTTACGCACCGTAATAACAGACGTCTTAGCGGAATCTAATAAACGTCATGAATGGCTACCGTGATCTCGTTAGTTTATCAGAGCTACCTGCCCCCGGGACCCTCCTCCGCTTTCGCGCCCCCCAACCCGCCCTCCCGCCGCTCCTCCACTCTCCGTCCACGGCGAGATGGTATCGTCGAGCACAACATCAAAGAAAACATACCCCGTAAAGCCTTTAACGAGGGTGCCGGCGAGAGACGAAATTGCAGTGCCGAGCCGCGCGCCAACTTTTCGGGCAGCGCGTCGCCGCCGAGAGAGCGTTCCCCGTATACCGTCCGCCGCGGGTGCTCCTCGAAGGAGGATCGTAGGAAAACTCGGCGGCGTGCCTTCGATCCTCTTTCTCCCAATTTTGCACGTCGATAGCTTCGCCCGCCGCCGCCGCCGCCGCCGCCGCCGCCGCCACCGACGGTCTGGACGTCGATGAGAGCGCACTGCGCCCTACAAAGCCGTATCACCCGGCATACATTTGAGAATGTGCTCCGTGATTTCGTCCCGATAACGCGATTACGAGCCTCCCTCTCTCTGCCCGCTTCCGGCCTCTTCGTTCATCCCCGCGATCCTACGGCGCTACGACGGTGCCGCGCGCGCGAGAGAGAGAGAGAGAGAGAGAGAGAGAGAGAGAGAGAGAGAGTGGCGGGTCGAGAGGGCGAGAGCGGAAGGGTGGGCAGGGAGGGTGCCGACACCTCCACCCTCGCTCCATACGCTCCTGGACCGGCAGAGTAGCTCCGCTCGCTCTGATCCCTCGCAATTACTTCCCATTATCCGGGTATTAGGATTCACCCCAACTGGAAGCACGACGTGCTCCGCAGGCCCCACCTATGAGCGCGCTCCTACGATAACGCTCCGCGGCAAGCCCGAACGGGGTTAGATCGCTTTTTCCAGGTACGATCGCGCACTCGAGGTTCCCGCAACAGGTAGCAAGAACGACTCTTTCGCCAAAGACGTTCTTTTCTCTCCGAGATTCGCGCGCTCGAATCGGCCTCCTTCCACGGGCCAAAGCCCGCGCGGGCCCTCCAACGCTCGGCGCTACCCTTCGCCGACGCGCTTTCCGCCCTTGAGCGCGCCGCACGGCTCCTCCTTGGCCCTTCCAAGAGCCTCCTCCCTCGAGGCGAGCGAGGGCTCCCGGCGCGACCGACAGGAGAGGCCCGTCCGCGCCGCGGGCATGGAGGCGCTCGGGGAACCGTCGGACGCCGGCCGCGTTCGCGCGAGCTCCGAGAGGAAGTGGAGAGAAGTGGTGGTGGAGGAGGAGGAGGAGGAGAGGAGAGATCGGTCGGTCGGCGAGCGGAGAGCAGGCCGATGGACCGGAAGCGGGCATCGATCGGGCTCGGGCCGTCATCCTCGTCGAGCCTCCAAAATATTCCGAGCGGTGGGCACGCCAAATGTCATCCTGCCAATTAGCGGAAGGATAATGTTGCGCATAAGGCAGGCCCGCCGCTCGTGAGCCGCGACGCGATAAAATGTCAATCACGACGCTTTACGACCGCTAATGGCCGGCCTACGCCGCGCGCTCCCCCGGCGCCCGACTCGGCCTCTCCTCCTCGAACGCGCGGCCGATCCCGCGGGAGCGATGCGGCCGAGCTGGCGACTTCCGCGAAGCGGCGCTCGCGAGCCTCGCTCGGACGCCCTGCCTGGGAGAGGTTGATGCAGCGGGGAAAATGAAGGTACGGCGATACGTAAGGACATTTTAATTCCAACCTGAACCACACTTTAAAGGTCTACCTCGCTATAAAAAGTGACGCGAAACGGACTAGCTCGAGTTGGGCAGTCGACTATAAAAACTGCCGCGGGAGATTCCGCCGGCGCGAATCGCCCGCGGCGCGGCCGCTTGGCCTCTACGCTACCGCTCTGTCCTCCGTGCGCTACGCTAACGCGATTGTACTTTTTCGACCTACCTCCGCCTCCTCGCCGTCTCGCGGAACGCGCCTCCGCTCTCGACGCTTCCTCGCGCTGCGCTTCTGCCTCTCACCGACCCGAGTCCTCGCGCTCGGCTTCCCTTCGCCTCGCGAACGCGCACACCACCACCCTTCCTTCCTTCCTTCCTTCCTTCCTTCCGCTTCCTTCACGATCGCCGCCCTCGCCAACGACGCCTTTCCCTTCGACGATCGACGAGCTTGGGCGTCGGCCGACGCGGCACTTCGCGAAGATGGGCGGCGATGCGGAATGCGCCGGCACTATCTTCGACGATCGTCCCGAAGGGGCGAGGAGAGATCCTCGAAGCGACTCGCCTCGGCCGACGCGCGGCGACCCTCCTTCGGCCCATTCTCTCCGTCGATTCCTCCCCTGGCGAGACTCGGGCTCGAGCCTTCCAAGGGGCAAAGGGCGGCGAGGTCCGTGGGTGCCGCGGCAGTGTCCTTCGGGCCGCGGGCCCAGCGAACCACCCTCCGGACCGGGCCTGCCCTCGCGCTCGGGTCGTCTCAGCGATGCTGACGCTGGAGGGACTGCGCGTGCGGCGACTGGTGGGACACGCTGACCGGATGCTGGTGCTGGTGCTGGTGCTGGTGCTGGTGCTGGTGCTGGTGCTGGTGCGGGTGCGGGTGCGGGTGCGGGTGCGGATGAAAGCCGCTCGGCGAGGAGGCGCGCCTGGATGGATGCGGGCCGGGCTTCCGCGTCGGCGAGGGAGTCTCGTCGCCGAGGACGTCGATCTCGTCCTCCTCCGAGTCCGCGGGCCCCTCCTCGCTGCTCGCCCGGGATTCCCGGCCGCCGCTCAGGGAAAAGTCCACCGGTCGCTCTGTCAACATTCGTTCTCGCGTCAAGCGACGATGCGCCTCTCCGACCTCGCGACGGCCCGCAAATGCGCCGAGGAAGAGAGGAATGAGCGGTCACGAGAGGGAAGGGGGGGGGGGGGAGGAGGGGGCGCGGAATAGGGCCTGGCGAAGGAGAGTAGCGCGCGGAGGGTTTCCCTCGCGATGCGCCCTCCAAATCGGCCCTCGAATTCCAGGGGGCCGGATCGGGCGTCCGCGATCGCTCCCGATTCTTAACGACGAACAATCGAGAATGTAGGTCCGGCGGAGAGCACTTAACCGATAATTGACTAATTTCCTCGAAGACCGAATCGTGCGGGGGAGGGGGGAAGGCGAGGGCGGAGGAGCGAGGAGGGGTGGCGCGGCTCCTTGGGAGGTTCGCGGTCTCGAGACGACGGCGAAGCGAGGACGAGGACGAGGACGAGGAAGAGGACAGGCTTCGCGTCTTGTGCGCGCTTTCCACCCCTCGGCGGCCCCTCCTTCCCGACTGGCAAGGAGATGCCCGGGTAACTTCGTTAGCCCTTCCCACCGAACGAAGCCATCTTGGGTATTCGAGTCGGGCAACTTGCCGGAGGTTAGGTAAGGAAGCGAGGCCCCGAGGATGGCCGACTTCGACTCCTGGCCGTCTCTCTTTAGCGCGCGTAGCGCGCCAGGACACGCCGAACTCCCGAGGATGCAATTACCGTGGGCCCTCGGGGGCTTTGCCGGAATGGATGCCGGACGGACGATGCTCGGGGTGGGTGGGGGGGGGGGTGGGGGGGGCGAGAGGAGATCGCGGTGCGAACGGGAGGGATTCCGTCCTCGGAGGGTCCCTCGCCGAGAGAATAGCCGAATCGCGGATGGTTTCCATCGGTGGCGAATGCATTTACCGCTCGACCCTCCTTAATAAATCCCCATATTTTATGCGTTATTGCCCTATACAATTTTCCAACTTTATCGGTGGACACCGTAACGCAATTCGTAAGCGGGCTAACCTCGTTACCCGGACACAATTGCGGGAAATTCTAGGATAGAAAGCGATCATTATCTAGGCACTGGTAGCTAATGATTATAGTTCCTGCAACCTCGGTTACGCTCTGGTTAGTTAACCAAAGTTGCGTAATTTATTGTCAGCGGAATTTTGGTTGCATTAGATGGTCCATTAGCTCGATGACGCGGGATGTATTCGGCGCGCACACGGGGACTCCGCGGAGATGTTGATTCGCGGAGCGGAGATCGATGATGGGAAATAAAAGGGCGGAGCGAGGCTCGCCTAATCTCGGCCGAGGGCTCGACGCTTTCGGAGCCGGATCGCGCGCGAGTAGGCGCCTCTCCTCGAGCGGTGCGAATCGGCTCGAAAAGTCGAGCGCGCCTCTTCGAGGGCCGAGGGCAGGGGGGGGGGCGTGCGTGCCGCGATCGCGATTAAACCTCCGCAATTAGGGGCGCGATGCGTCGAACTTTGAAACGTCCTCGACGTGTTCGTCTTCGAAGCGGGCCGCGCCGCTCCGCCGCCTCCCGATTCCGCTCGCCCGATGCTCGCTCCTCGATCCCTCCATTCCTTCCACCCGGAGCGGCCTTCTCGGCGGCCCTTTCGCGCGTCGCGAGCTCGGGAGATCCCTCGCTCCTCGAGGATCCCTGGACGCGCTCCGCCGCTTCCTCGAGTCCTCGAGGAGTCGAGGGGTCGTGGAGTCGTGGAGTCGTGGAGTCGTGGAGTCGTGGGGTCGTGGAGTCGAGGAGTCGAGTGATCGAGAGCGGGAAATCCGGTGGAGGAGGCGAGGGAAGGGTGCAAAGTCGAGCGGAAGCGCCCGATGGGCATCCGGTGGTCGGCTTACCGGCGGGAGAGCTCAGCGAGACGGACTGGCCGGCGCACTGTTGGCCGGAACTTTGGCTGCCGGCGCTGGCCGAACTGTTCGTGTTCAGCTTCCTCAGCTGCTTCTTGTGCTTCATTCGTCGATTCTGAAACCACGTTTTGACCTGCGTCTCCGAGAGGTGCAAGGCCGCGGCGAGCTCCACTCTCTCCGGCGTGCTGAGGTACCTCTGCACCTCGAATCTAGCCTCCAAGCCCGCCAGTTGCTGGTCGCTGAATACCTGCAACGTACCAAACAAAGATTCCCCGTCGGAGCTGGCCAATTCCCTCGGCCTGCCCTCCGCGCGATCGTCCCCCGCAAATCCCTCTCCCCTTTCCGCCGAAAGGATCGCGAGCCTCCTCGCGGCTCTTTCGCGCTCTTCTTTCTTCGCGGCACCTTCCTTCTTCCTCCGCGAGGACCGCCGATCGTGGGGCGCGAAGGACCTCGGCGAAGCTCCTCGCGGGCCACCGAGAGGGAGCGCGGAGAGAGACGGCCAGGAGCCGGAAGAAACGAGAGGGCGAAGAGGAAAGCGTCTGGCCGACGGTGCGCTCGGCGGACAAAGTCTGAGCGGAGAAGAGCGGAGAGGAGGAGGGCAAAGGTACCCGCGTCGCGGCGATGCACTCACCGTTCGCGCCTTTCTTCGACGACAGTGCTTCAAAGCGGCGAGCTCGCCGACGCCCGGCACCACACCGACGCCCATGCCGGCGTTGCCGAAGAGCGGGCCGAGGAAGAAGGCCGCCGTTGGCGGCGCCGAGGGGTATCCCGGCAGCAGGCTCGCGAATTGCTGATACTGCTGATGCTGCTGACCGTGAGCGGACGTCAGGTGGTGATGGTGCAGCTGATGATGGCCGTGCGGAGTCACGGTGCCCCGACTCAGGATGTCCTCGATCAGAAAGGACGTCCGACTGGCCGACGTCCCGTTCTGGCCCGCCTGCTGGCCCTGCTGGTGCTGATGCGGATGCTGCTGTTGTTGCTGCTGCTGCTGCTGCTGCTGCTGCTGCTGCTGCTGCTGCTGCTGCCGCTGCTGCTGCTGCTGACAGGTGGATTGCATCGTTCGCCGCTCGGTCGACTCGGACGGAACGCGTAGGCCGCTCCTCAGCCCTCAGACCGCCGCTTTGCTCTGCCGACGACGTGGGTCTTCCTCGGAGCCAAATTCCGCACCGTTCATTCCGATCTTCGGAAGGATCACTCCGCGCACGGCTCCGAAAGGAGAGGAAAGCGCCGAATCGCAGGATCGACGGCTCCGTTCCGCGGTCTCGGCCTGCTCGCGAGCAGCGGAGGAGAGCGCGCGGCCACCTTCGTCGAGCGGCCGGTGGTGGCCAAGGACGATCACCTTCGCGCGCGCACAGAGCCGGTCACTCGAGGCAGGACGTCGAGAGAGAGGAGAGAGAGAGAGAGAGAGAGAGGCGCGGGTAAGCGGAATCGCGCGGGCCGTGCCGTCGCTCCGGGGGCGAGACTTTGCGGCTTTCCCAGGAGGCGATACTCGCGAGGAAAGGACGACGAGAGAGGAAGCGCGGAAAGGCAGAGCCGAAGAAACGGCGGCTCGATATCCGGCGCGGTCGATATCGGGGGCCGGAGGCGAAAGAGCGCGCGGGCAAAAGTAAGCGGGCACCGTCGTTCGGCGACGTTTAGGGAGTATCGGTTCGCGATTCAAAGCGATTCAAGGCAATTCAAGCCCCGTGCGATCATCTGCCCCCACCCCCCAGGCCCGCGCCCCTCCGCCAGCCGCGAGCCGTGTGTCGGCCAAGAAAGGCGAGCTCGGGCCGGATATCCAAGGGGCCACCCGCGCGCGCATTGGTCGGCGCCGCGACGCTCGCCGTCGGCGGGGTTGGCTCCGCGGAACGGCCGGGGCGGGACCTCGGCCACCGTTTCCATGGACACGCCGTCAGAGATGCACGCATCTCTGACGCTGCGTCCTCTCGCCCCCTCGCCCCCTCGCACCCTCGCCCCCGCGAGGCGCGCGAGAGCCGCGAGGCCAGCCGGAGAGGGCGGCGGAGGGTGGAGGCCGAGGTGGCGGAGGCAGGAAGGGCGGCTTTCCTCCGTATTCCTCACCCTCGATCGTATCGCGCGCAAAGCACGCACATCCACCGGTTCCGACGTCCGCGGTGAATCGCGCCTATTCTCTCGGCCAGAGTCGGCTCTACCGCGGTACGTCGCATCCACCGCTTAAACCGTCGTCCATCCGGAGGCCCCTCGTCGCGGCCCTCGACCCTTTGCCCCGATTCCCCTACCCACGCTCCGCCATCCATTCGCCGTCCCATCGCGGTATTATTTCTTCCGTAAACCGTCTCCATCGGCCGCCCCCAGGACTCGGAGCCTTTCGCGCCTCCCTTCTATAGTCCCGATCGACCGGGCGAGACCGAGACCGAGAGGGCGATGGGGAAGGAGGTGGTGGTGGAGGAGGAGGAGGAGGAGGAGGAGGAGGAGGAGGAGGAGGAGGAGGAGGAGGAGAGCCGGCGGTCGCGCGTACCGTAAGGTGACCAAAGGGAATCTAGGTAGGTACTCGCGTACGCTGCAAGGGCCACTGGGGGTGGGATCGATCAAGACGAGGGGGAGTTGGTGGCGAGGCGCGAAGGAAGGGTCGACGCTCTCTATTCGTGGTGTCGAAAACGAGCGCTTCGCACGTTTATTTACCGGCCGGCCGCGCCGTAAGTTGCCGCGGTTTTAAGCCGCGTTTTCCCACCCGATTAGCGGATGATTCTGGCCAGGCCGATCGCGGCCGATCGCGGCCGAGAGTGGCCGAGAGCGGCCAATCGCGCGGAGGCTTTTGGCGAGCCGATATCGAATCTTCGGCGGAGGGCAGAGGACGCGGATCGGTCCGCTCGGTGGCTGCCGGCCAATTCGATTATTCGTCGCGGCCAAAGTCGGCGCGCGCTCCTGCCGATGCGTCCGTAGCCGATGATCGCCGGCACGGCCGGAGGCCGCCAATCGGAAGGACCGTCGTACGCCCCTACGGACGGAGGCTCGGCGCGATCCGAAGGAAAAGGAACGCGCTCCTTCCGCACCGCGCCGGAGTGCGCACGTTTGAATCTCGCCGGGCAAATTCGCCGCAAAGTTTTGACCGGCCTCCCGCTGAGTTTGCCAAGGGAGAAAGGGCGCGTGCCGGCATTTAGACGAGGCTGCTTCCGCGATTATTGAGTAAATTAACGTCGCCGTAATGACGTTACCGACGCGTGTCCGGCCCTCCGGGCCGCCGCGCCACCGAGCCCGCCACCGTTTCTCCCTCGGCCCGCCACCGTCCGCCGAGCCCGAAAACACGTCCGGAGGCTTAGCATCGCTGGCGGGACCCTTCCGCCTCTGCCTCCGTCTCCATCGCTGTCCCTTCGAAGCCGCCTTCCACGCTGACTCTCCGCCGGCGCCAAGTCTCGGCCGAATCCCCTCGAGGCTCGTTAAAGCGAAAAACGAAGGAGCCTCCTCTTCCTCCACGGCTCTCCGGACAGTGCCGAGGACGCGAACCTGTCTCAAAGTCGCGTCGACGGCAAGCGACGCGCGATCGTTTTTTTCGGGATATGGTTTATTATAAAAGTATACAGTACGCGGGATGGGCGCGCGAGTGTAAGGAGAGGCGTGCGCGCGTGTGTGCGAGGATAGCGCGATGTCGTTGCAAAGTTGCGGCTAGCGCTGGAGAGGGCCCGAGGCCGGGACGATCTCTTCTCGCCGACGGGCCTGGCGATGGGCGCTCTTCGAAGGGCGACGCGCGCCTAATTGTCCTCGTCGTTGGCGGCCCGCTTGTAGAACGCCCGCGAGAAGGTAGCGGGCCCGGAGGAGCCGCAGAAGAAGAAGCCTCGGCGCCAGAAGGCAAAGGCGACGAAGCCGAGCGGAAGAGCGAGGAGCAGACCGACCAGCACGCCGATCAGTATCGCCGCGTCCTTCTCCGGTCGAGCCTCGTACAGATCGAGGCAGCGCAGCCTTCGATGCGACAGGGACGTCAGATTCTTGTCCGCGTGTTCCGCTGGCGCCGCGCACTTCAACTCCTCGCTCTCCTCTCCCATCAGCTTTCTTCCATAGTTGGGTAGCAGAGTGCCGATCTGCGAAAGCGGGCGAGATTTATGGCGAGGAACCTTCGAAATTGGTCGGAATTGGCCGGTGCGCGTCAGCGCCCTCGAAGGGAGAGCGGTCCACGCGAGGGCCGCTGCGACGCGCCAGGGCATTTCTCGTCCTCGCACCTTCCGATCATCGAGGACGCGCGTGCACCGGCGAAGGAGCTCGCGCGTCTTCCGGCCTTGCCGCCTCACTTACCAGATACTGATTCTCGCAATCGCAGCTCCACTTGTTGTTCGTCAAATCCAATTCTTCGAGCCAGTCCCACCTTCCTACGAGCTGCGACGGCAAATGGCGCAGAGCGTTATCCGACAAATCCAGCTTCTTCAGCGGTGGCCACCGCGCGGCTTGGGCGGTCTGCAAAATTTCCCAGCTCCCGATTGGCACGACAGCGACGCGAAAGCGGCCTAGCATCGAGGGAGTGTACTCACCCGATGGACCAAGGCCCTCTCGTCGATACTCTCCAACTTGGGGCAATTTTGAATCCGGAGACTTTCCAGCGAGGTTAAGCGCGAGAAAGCACCCTCGCCGATTTCGATCAAGTGCGGCATGCAGCAAAGGCTCAGCTCCTTCAAGTTTGGCAGGCTGGGAAAGGCGCACTGCTGGCCGAGCGTTTCCAACGGATTTTCGTCCAGATAAAGTTGCTCCAACGCGCTTAACCTTTCGAGCGCCGCCGGCAGTTTCCTCAGTCGATTACCGCTCAGACTTAATTTCCTCAGGTGCCTGCGAGGAGCGTCGTGTCGCGCACTTTAAAAATCGGTGCCCATTCCTCGAGGCATTTCGACCGGTCGCCTCGACGATGCTTCCTCGAACCGCGATTCTTTCCCCAAAATGCTCACCTAGCCATGCGGAATTGATCATCGGGCAGCGTGTCTATTTGACAGTAACTCAGATCCAGTTCCTCCAGGTAGGCGAGGCTACTGAGCGCCAGGGAAGTGCGAAGGTCTATCGTCGTGAACGGATTGCCGGCTAAATCGAGTACCTTCAGATTGCCGAGATGTTCGAATACATCTTGGTGCAAGGAATGTAGCACGTTGTGCGAGAGATTCAAAACGGTCAGCTTGGAGAGGGGCTCGTAGGATATCGGGGAAAATTTGCCCTGCGTGGAGAAAACGTGTACGGCGGGCTTTAATCTTGCGGCTATCGCGAAAGCATCGGAAAAATCATCCTCGATACTATATCGGTAACCGCCTCTCCGCAGATGATTACAGCCGGCCGATATAAATGGCGGTGACCGTATCGAGCCTGGAGATTATCGCGCGTATTCCGATTAAATTCCCGGAACTCTAGAGCGATCGTCTCGCGGCAGAGCATGCATCGGGGTAATTCGCGCTCGCAGGCCTTTCGTGCGAGCGCTCGAAAACCGGCGCAACGGATCCGAACGGAGAGAGCGATTCCAGCGGATACCTTCGATACTTTACCTCGAAGACGTGCGGTTGCAACATTTCCGAATCAAGCTGGTTACGACTCAAATCCAATTCCGTCAGGCCGTCGAGCTGCTTGAAGGCGCAGTAATCTATCTTGGTAATTCGATTCTCTCGTAGGGTCAATCTTTCGACGGCCAACCTTGGGAAGGCCCTCACGCGAACCAGCTCGTTGCCCGCGAACGTTATCTCTTTGGCCCTCATGGTCGGCCATTGGGAGTCCTCGAAGTGATTCTCCAATCCCCTGTTGCTACAATTTATAATCTCACCTGGTGGAAGAAAGTCGGATATAGGATAATGACCGCGCAAAGAGCGGAGCCGAGGGTGAGCGGGGGAAAGCGAGTACGAAGGGCGCGAGTCGTGGCGAAGACATCGCCGGCGGAACGTCGTCCGTTTTGTCGGCATCGGACAAAACTGATCGACGTGCTCCGAGACGACGAAGGCCGACCGAACGCTCGGTGGAGCCGCGCGCCGAGCAGAGGCCCGCCAAGGAAGAAGAATACCTGTGCAGTTGCACGAGGAGCAGAGGCTCGGCAATGTCGCATTGCCGATCCCGGTGGTCGTCCTGGGAGTCGTCGAAGCGTTCGCGGAGTCCTCCTCGCACCTCGCGACAAGAGCCACGACGATCATTACCAGCGTCAACGGCCGAAGATCCATCTTTGCGGCCGAGATGGATGTCGAGCGTAAACTATCGCGGAGAGTACTAGAAACGGACGGCTCCTTGTGTATCGGCGCGACCATCCCTGATAACGGCCGGGCGATAAGATACCACCGGGCCCCGGCGTTACTCATCGCTCGGAGCAGGTAAGACGGGGGACGTCGCGCGCGAGCCGCGATCCTCGCGACATCCCGGCTCTCCGATCGAAGAGCGCGTCCAACCCACGTTGTCGCGTCGCTCCGCCGGACGCACCGCTCGATCTCAAAATCTAACTCCGAGGGGCGAAAGCTCGTCTAAAGGGGGGCGGGGGGGGGGGCCGCGAGAGGAAAGGGGAACGGGCGAGGAGTGCGGGGATGATAGGAGAGCGCGACATCGTCGGTCCGTTCGATCTCGGGCGCTCTTTCCAGGACCGCCAAACTCCCCGCCAGCTGCAGTTCTGATCGGCGCGAGTCTCGAGGACGCGGCTCCGAAGGAGCGTCAGGGCCGAAGACGACGGGAGATGAGCGCGTTCGCTCGGTCGCTCTCCGTCTCGGTCTTGGCCGTCTCGGCGCAAGCCGATCTCCTCGCTCGGCTCTCGCGCTTTCGAACGTCGCGCTTCTGGTCGCTCGGCAAGGGGGAACGGAAGCGCGCGGTTCGGTCCGGTGGCGCCATCGGATGGCCGCCGATCGAACCGAGTGCCTCGGAGGCCTTCGCGAAAAGTATTGAATCCATGACGTCACAAAAGACGGTGGCAGTGGAAGGAGTAGACGGGGTAGACGACTGCGTTGAAAAATGTCCGATTACTTTAATTTATCGTCGCGCTGAAGTGTGGTAAACAGACGCGTTTAGGTCGAGCCGAGAGCGAGAAGCGGAGCGGTATCGTCTCGAGGTCGGTCCCGACTCGGCGTTATCACGTGTACCGGACGGATAGACGGATGCCTCTCCGACCATTCGGTCCGCTCGGCCGAAAAATTCAGCCAAAATAAAACAAGTGGATGGTGCGTTGTTTTGTTCGCGAGGGACTTGCCGGATTGCCCGATTGAACACGGTAAGATTCTGAAGGGAGAAGGAGAGAGCGAGCGAGCGAGCGAGCGAACGAGCGAGCGAGGGACGGTGAGAGAGAGAAAGAGAGAGAGCGAGCGAGCGAGCGAGCGAGCGAGTGTTAGCGAGAGGGGGGCGGAAGGGGGAGGTAAGGGGCAGGAAGAGGGAGAATCGAAATAGTAACGAGGAACGACGAAATCCCCGGTGCTCGTTGCACCTTGATCGTCGATCGGCCGCTCTACCGCTCTCGCTCTCCTTCTTCTCCTCTCTGTTATCCTAAGCTCCCTGAATTAGTGAGGTTAGGTCGTTACGTTTCCCTCCCACCCTTCCGTCCTTTCATCCTTTCCTCCTACTCTCCGTCCTCCCTTCCTCGTGCGCCGATATACGCGGAGAAGCTCCAGTCGCGATACTTTTCGCGAACGCCCGTTTATCGGTCCGTGGCTCGACGGAACCGTCGATTGAATTCGATCGATATTGCGAAAGGGTCTCCATCGAGGGGGCCCTTTTGGCCTCGGCGCGACTTTGGTCGCGCGCCTCTCGGTCGCTGCTGGTCTAGCGCCGCCGGTGGACGCCGAGGATGAACCAACGAATTTTAATGCGTTTATCGATATCTCGAGCTGCGCTACTCGTGGAGAGAATTCGCTGCTAAACGTTCGCGCATCGTACGTTATTAGGATACCGTACAAAGGTTAGGATAGAGACGGTTCGCTGGTATCGCGCTACTGCACGGTCGATTGGCGTCTTCGACGATCCGTTGCACGGTTCGATTTGCACGACTCGACGCTTTGGCCGTGTCGAGAATCGACGAGAAATGTCGCGAGAAATGCAGGAGGCAGGCTCGCCGAACGGGGATCCTTTCACGAAGGACCGAGCAGCGGCGGGAGTGCGAGCGAGAGTGTACCGTTGGAACGCCGTGTCCCGGATTAACGTGCCGCAAGTTCGAAACAATCCTATCGCCTTCGTCACCGCTGCCGATCGGTCTGGACGGCTGGATCGCGGCTCGCGAATCCAGCCGCGCGCCTCGACAAAGAGCAATTTTTCCAAAGGGAATCGCGCTGGCCGCCCCTGAAAACCTGGAAATCATAGGTTAAGTCGGATGCGCGAATATCGGTGGACGACATCGCGAGGAGCATGCGCACTCTTGGCCGAACGACCGACCAACCGCCTCGCTCAGGAATGTAACCAAGAATACCAAGAACGCGCGACAACGGCCAGGCCGGGCCGTTCGGTCCGATCTTTAATCACGCTCTTCTTATCGGGAAAAGGTGCGCCCTTTTGTCCGCCTCGAAGCAGGCATCGTCGATGCACGCGCTGCCCGCGTCGATTCGTCGGATCTTAGTCGAGCGTGCGTGCATGAGCCGTTCGTAAGGGGAGCCGTGCACGCGAGCCGGACGGTATTGGGCGTATACGCATGCGACGGAAGCGCGGGAACGAGAGTCGCGTGGTGCGTATCGCGGCCAACGGGACCCGAAGAGGCGCGCGATTACGGCACTGTGCGCTGCCTGTCGGCGGTGGCGGTAGCTCGTAGTTTTTGCTACGCCCTCTTGGCACGAGAATGATTCTTCCCTACCGAGCGGTGCCGCCGAGCCGTGGTAGGGATCGTGTCCCATTGGTTATTGAGCGTTGAGCGACGGCTCGGCTATCGGGTGCATCTCGTGCTATGAAAATAAAAAGGAAGAGGCGAGAGTCGCGAGGGGGTGCCGGCATCGCGATCGTCCCTGGCGCGCTTCTGGCCACCGCTCCTGCCCGACGAGAGGCCGGCGGTCAGTGTCGATGATTGACAGCTAGTAAACAAGTGGCACGCTCAGCTCGGCCGTGCCGCGCTGCACCGATCGGCGAAGGTAGCCGCTCTTCGCTTCGCGCGGAAGGCCAAACACGGCCGGGCGGAAGCTTGGACGCACGTGGACACCCTCGTCGTCCGAGAGAGCGTCGTTTAACGGGCGTTTGGCAGGTAAGAGCCCGAATCGACCTTTCTCTCCTTCGCGCATCTTTTTCCTCGGCGCCAAGCCCGTCTCCCACCGGCCACCCATCGGCTCGCCCATCCTTTTAAACCGCTACCGTGAGCGCTTCTTATCTTATCTTCGACCATCTCTCCCTTTACCGCGTCGCGATTATCAATCCGACGCGTACGGTGCCGCGTTCCTCGCGAGCTCCGTGCACCTGCAGTTTTGCCCCGTCGTTCGCGAGTTCGGCAAACTGTGCGAACGAGCTTCTTCGATCGATCCGTCGATGCGACATCGCGTTCGCGCCTTTCTTCGATCCCGCTGCCTCGTCAGGTTTCGAGGCGTCCACCAGGAGGGTCCGCCAGGAAGGTCCGCCAAGAAGGTCCGCCAAGAAGGTCCGCCAGCCGGCGGAAAGATCGGCCGGCCAGCGGTCCTCGCCGATCAAACCGACATCGAGCAGGCGCGTACGGTGCGCGTTCCTTCTCGATCGCGGCTCTTTTCCTCCGTCGATCGGGGAGGGGGCAAGTTTGGAAGACGCAAAACCATTCCTTCCGTCGTTCGGTCAATCGAACGTGCCATCCCGATGAATCCTCCTTTTTCTCTCTCCTCGGTAATTCGCACGGTCGTCGCCTGCACCGGCTTTAATGTCCACGGCGTGAATCAACGCGTCGGTTTTATCGAGCGTGCGGAAAAACCCGTCGTTGTCGACGCGCTCGTACGATTCGAGGATGTTTTTGCGAAGATCGATTCGTCAAACTCGTCGGAGAGGCTGCCTAGGAAATTTCGGTCAGCTTCCTTCGCCCGACCGAGTTCTCGACGCGTGAACGCGCGAGAGAACGAGTTTCATGCGCCGTGGGTAACGTATCGCAAAAACCGAAGCGCGCCTACGTTTGCAAAAAAATTGCAAGGTTCGCTGGAGCACGACGAACGCGCGTCTCGGCTGGCGACACGTTGCCGTTCTATCGCACATATGCGGATGTATCGCACGATATATAACGCAGGGATACTCGTTGGCGCGCATTGCGCGTAAAGTACCTCGCGGATTAATCCTGCCGACTGGCCGGTTTATCGAAATTGTCCGGACGCTCGTCGCCTTGGTGCGCCGTCGTGCGATCGTCGAGAATCGCGTTGGTATCGCGCGATCAAACTTGCTCGATAGGGCTTTCCGCAGAGATCTTGCGACGGTGCGCGGAATATATATATATAATGTGTGTGTGTGTCTGTACGTATGCACCCACGTATCTCGTGTGAACTCGAACGTTTTCGAGGAGACGCTGCCTTCCAACCCGCAGCGTCCCTCTCGCGTACGGTAACAGCTGCGTTAAAATGCCAGCGACTAGCTAAGAATCCGAAAGCAATATAACGCGCGGCTGGAAAGGGTGCCGGGTGGCGGAAGGTTGTAGGAATGAAGGAGGAGGGCGAAGAGGCGCCGAGAGAGCGAGAGATGGCGGTCGGAGGGGGGGGGGGGGGCTGGTCGAACCTCCCGGCGACTGTACGGCGGAAAAGCTCGCGGTCGAAGCGAGAAGAGCAGAGATATATCGAGCCGATATATTTGAAAGGCGGACGGAGCGGACGCAGGTGCCGCGAGAGGCTCCTTCGGGACGTCATTGTCGCCTATAACGATCCTAAACGAAAGTCACGAAGGACACTGCGGATATAACGAGTGTAGGATTTAACGGAGAGGCGCGAGGATAGTGGAAGCACCGCTTGCGAGTAATGTCACCCGCCCCCGCCCCCGCCCCCGCCCCGCTTTCGCCTCTGTCCCCTTCCTTCCATCATCCTTCCTCCTCTGATCCTTCTTCGCGGCCTACCTACCGCCTCCTCTTCGATTTCTCGCCACCGTCTTCTCCGCTTTCCAAACGCACCCCCTCCCCGAATATTCTCACTTTTTTGCACCTTCGCGTAATTCGCGGACTCTGAGTTTTAAAACTTTGGACGAAATGGAATCACGTGGCGTACGTTTACTCGCGTCCAAGGTCGTTCATCCTAAGCTCGCTTCGCTCACTCTCGGTATTATCGTTCTGGACAAATTCGCACGAGGGACTCTCCTTTGCGCATTTACCCTCGCGATACACCCACACCACGTAAGATCCCCAGCATTCGCGTTGTTTCGTCAAAAAACGCCGTTAAAGAGAGTTGCGAGGTTACTTCTGCCGCATCGATCTCTCGCGCAAAAGCGTGGATAAAACGGCGTATATATTCTTCGAAGGAGCGGTCGACGTTCGTCGGTGTCGACGCGGCCCTTTATTTATTTATTCATACCCCGAAAGGAGGCGCGCGGGGATTAGGGGAAATTCGGAAGGCGGAGCGCGAAATGGAAGTCGGAGAGCCGATGCCAGCAACAGTGCCTGCCGATGGCCCCGAAACCGTGTGTAATGATGACATTTAAATGCAGTGCCGCGCATCGGTCGGTTCTTCGTGCCGGGAGGATCCGCTCGCCCTCTCCCTCCGTGTCTTCCTCCCCTGTCTCCCCTCACCCTCACCCTCAGCCTCCCTCCCTCCCTCCCTCCCTCACGCCGTCCTCTCCCTCTCGCCTCCTCCGGCGCTTTGACCCCCCTTCTCGTCGCGGACGCGTGCCAATGGGCAGTCCCTCGAATTGAATCTGGATCGGCCACGATCGCGAGCTCCAGCTGTTTTACCGATTCTCCGCGAATGCAATGCTCCCTGCCGATGGCGTGAAAGCAGCCTCGAGCGTGTAGCTTCTTGTATTCGTAGCGCCACCGATTTTCCTCGAGCCTCCTCGACACGCACACGTACACGCACACGCACACGCACACGACTCGCGCACGCGTAGGCTCGCGCGAAGGCGCTCAGGAGCGAGACGCTAATAGCGGCGGTCTTGTGGGTTTTAGAGCGAAGAGCCCGGAGGATATTAATGCGGCGATTGTCGTAAGATAGGAGAGATCGGGAAAGAAAGGCTCGGCAATGACGGAGACAGTAAGGGAGGACCGATAGGTAAAGACCTTTTCTCTAGATAGGATCGTCTCCGGATCGCGAGACGATTCGTATCGATGGGACATTAAGAGCGATGGCTGTATCCGCGCTAACAGGATGCAAGCGGGTAGCACCGCCGTGGCGCTAGCAATGGTGACTCCTGGCTACGATCAGGACCCTGCGAGCGGGGTTGCCGACTACGCCTCCCACCAAGATCAGGCTCAGTTCGAGGCAGACAAGAGGGCAGTCTACAAGCACCCTCTCTTTCCGCTGCTCGCGTTACTCTTCGAAAGATGCGAACAGGCCACTCAGAGCTCGGACAACTCCAATTCCGAGAGCTTCAACATGGATATACAGGCGTTCGTGCAGCACCAAGAGAGAGACCGAAAGCCCTTCCTGATCAACGACCCCGAGATTGACGGTCTGGTAAGTAGAGTCGGACGATTCCAGTTTTATTCGGCTCTGTACGATTTTCCCGCCTCCCCGCGGCCGCCTTTCGATCGCGTTGGCCGATAAACGAACGTCGCGTCGCGTCGCGTCGCGTCCGGGGACGTTGAGGCGAACCGCGAGAAGCATCTGAGAATCGCCGAAATTCCTTTGTCTCTCCTCGAAACATCCTAGATGATCAAGGCGATACAGGTCCTGCGAATTCATCTACTGGAGTTGGAAAAGGTGCAGGAGCTGTGCAAGGACTTTTGCAATCGGTACATCACGTGTCTGAAGGGCAAGATGCAGAGCGAGAATCTGCTGCGGAGCGACTACAGTCACCATGGGCACGATATGGGCCCATCGAGTGGCAGCAATGGCAGCAGTCCATTGCAGGTTAGATATATATCTGGTTGCATACAAGTAAGGGTCCCTGGCCTAATCCCTTGCCAAAGTAGATATCCTTCTAGTCGGGAGGTGCGCAAAAATCACTGGGTTCCGGCGGTTGGGTTTCGTCCAGGGAAACCACAGAGGCCTGGCCGTCGCGGCCCAGAGTCGGCGACCGAGGGCGAATCGTTCGCCGGAAAAAATTCGACCAGCTCCGAAAAGTGGGGCCGCTCCCAAGGAACGTCCTACGAAGAGCGATGCTTGCGCACCTCCCCAAGTATAATAGAATCCCACCCCTGCTCTCTGACGGCTAGTTGCGGCATATATTTGCCAGGTGCTGTCATCTACAGGCAATGATGTTGAGTCGGGAGCTAACGGATTCAGAGTGAGCAGAGCGGAGCCACTGCCCGACAGCGGTGGTGCGAATCGGGCGGTCGTTCAGGATGAAGGCAACGAGAGGCCCTCGTCGGTGCGATCGTCCTCGACCACGCAGCGCTCCGTCAGATCCAATAGTCAGGACCACGAGGATCCGCTCTCACCCTCGGCGGTACACGGGAGCACGCCTCTCTCTCAGATCGGCGCTCAGTCGTGCGCACCGGTTAACGATATGTACCTTGGCCAAGGTTAGTCGTCCCAAGGTTTCTCGCCCTTAAGCTATCCCGCTCGCTCCCATCGCGAGTGCGTCCTTTGACCGCGGCTCCTCTCGCCCTCTCGCCCTCTCATCCCCTCTCGCACTCTCACCCTCTGCCTTGACCGCTCGGCAAGGCCGGTCGCGAAGGGAACGATAGCGATTCGTGTCTGAAGGTGGGCATATTCCGATCCGTTCCCCTTGTAGATGCGTTGGACCGCGTCAATCTTACCGACAGAATATACTTGGAAGAGGTTGGATATTGGGGCCTGCTCGCGCTACAGGAACGCGAAAACGATAACACGGAGGTTGGGGAAGCGGGCGGCGCAATGTATTCGGGTTAGACTTGCACGATTATATCCCCCTCGCCTATGAGCCTCGCAGAGTCGACGCGCAGAGTCTAACCGATCGCATCGGCATCGGGCAAACTGGACGTAGGCGCGTCGGCTCCCGACCAGATATTCGCGGCGGAGCGTCTTTCCGACGGAGGTATAAATCGCTCGCAGACATTACTGTTCCAGGATCGCCTTCGCCCGCCCCGAGCGAGGAGGAGGAAGAGGGATGCGGGGCCGGCAGCGTCGGTTCGAATCACGCCGGCAGCCACGGGGGGAGCCACGGCAGTGCCCGCAAGGGAAGGCAGAAGCGCGGCGTTTTGCCGAAGCAAGCGACGACCATTATGCGCAATTGGCTCTTTCATCATCTAGTCGTAAGTCTCGGCTGAGGACGCGGAGGAGCGACGCGAGGTGCGGGACTTGATATATACCCATCTTGCTTGGCAGCACCCATACCCCACGGAGGACGAAAAGCGCCAAATTGCCAGTCAGACGAACCTGACTCTGCTCCAGGTGAACAATTGGTTCATCAACGCCCGTCGGCGAATCCTTCAGCCGATGCTCGACGGCGCCGGCGCGGAGCCCGCGCCACGCGTGGGCAAACGTCACAAGGCTTCCAAGCATGCCGCTCAGCAGCAGCAGCAGCAGCAGCACCACCACCACCACGACAACCACCACCACCACAACCACCACCACCACCAGCAGCAGCACCAGCAACATCAGCAGCACCATCAACAGCAGCAGCAGCAGCAGCAGCAGCAGCACCTGTCGCAGCAGCAGGTGGGATGGCAATCGGAGGATTCTGGGAGCGATTCGGGTTCCAGCGAGGAGGATGGGGGTAACGACAGATCGAAGGACGGTAACGATACCGACGAAGACGACCTTCACTGACCTCCGTCGATCACCAAAACGTCAACCTCTTTGCGGTACCTTCAAATCCAGTTGCTCATTACAGTATTAAGGTATTCGAGAATAGATTTCGCTTTAATTGTCAAATACGTAATTATTCTCGCAAAAACCAAGGGTACATGAGTAGAGGTTATCACGCTCTCTTAAATTAAAATCGATGTGCGCAGCGTTCCTTTTACATCGGCGAAATAGGCTCTCCCAGGAGGAAGGAGAATATACGCTTAATCTCCGCTCATTACCCGCGAATTACAAGGCTGGCTGACCCGAATAAATCTTCACAGTTCGATCAAACATTTCAAATATTACGTAGTTAGGTCGATTAATTTATATCGCGACGGTTAAACCATCTTTTCTTTCCACCCTCTCTCGGTATATCTCCTTGCCCCCCCCCCCCCCCTTCGTTCGTATCGCGACGTACCGCGGTCTCGAATCGACGATACATTCATATATTCTCGCGGCAAATGTGCCGATCGGCTTGTAAAGATCGCTCGTCGTCCTGGTAAGTCGAACGGCGAAATTGAACGAACTTTCAATCGGTAGGGCGTAAGGCAAATCGATAACGAGTCAGGAAGCACATCCTAATTAGTCGATGCGTAGTTTTCTATCGGCGAATAATCCGCGAAAGGAAATTCTCTTTGAGGGTATCGATGCCCAAAATTCTCGAATCGTTGCATGTACTTTATCAATTTTCTCTATGTAGGATTACGCAAAAGTGGACGGACGCTTTTGTTTTTTACCGGTGCTTCGAGCACAGTATAATTAAGACGACACGTTGATATTGCTGTTTGTATATTTTTATATAAGAATTTGTCTTCAAGGAGGTTTCTGCCGAAATTCGATTTCAATTTGAGTTTTGCCGTACTGTCCGCGCGTGACAATGCGAGCGTAACTGGAAAAATGGCGGTGTCCGGGTTGAAATTGAAAGGAGTCAAGTGCAAATAAACCTCTTTTTCTACGTTAACGGTGAACGTGTTATATCGATAGTCGGATATCTGCATATACCGCGCTACGTTAGGATCAAGGCAGAGTGTAAATACGTTTCGTTTATCTTTCGTTTACCGCGAATTTGGCGATCTACCGAACGGTCGGATGGTCGGTCGGTCGGTCGGTCGGTCGGTCGGTCGGTCGGTCGATCGATCAACGAACGCGTCGTTTCGTCTCGCATTTTTCGTGCCATGGAAGAGCGTGGTAACTTCCGCGTTTAGTCTTCGTTCAGCTCTGCAGTGTCGTGACGTAGAAAAGTGCTGTCCCTCCAAGATAATAATATTATTATTACGATTAATAATAACAATGATATAATATAATACTACTTTAAATATATGATGATTATATTTTTAAACTCTAAGTGTCGTCTTTATGCGCGTACCGTAGCTCAGGTTGCGGTACTGCTGTATATACAGTGTACGGAACTGTTAGCGAGGGGTCCTATCGAGGGAAAGATATTAGTGATTATCCGAGGAGGAAAAAGAAATATTTTCCACGCAAGTCGAAGGATTAAGAGCATAGACGACGACACGTACATGCCATTCTAGGGTATAAGCTATCACGCGTATTTGCTGTCTACACATGATTATCGCGTTTTACGGAACTCAACGGAAATGTTTAATCCGCCGAACGACGCGCACCGTCTTAACCATCATCGACACCCTCGCTCGAAGATTTCTCCTCGTCGTAATTGTAAATACCGTTTTTCCTTACTCGCCCCAGAGGCGCATCCCTCCTTTACCTTCTAGGGCGTTACCGTTGCATGTTCCGTCCATCGCACCACCGGTCAGTCACCTTTATATACTACCGTGGAAACTATAACGCTAATGGCGACCGATCAACATGTTCTCATCGACATCGACTCTTCCCCCTACCCCCTACCCCCTGCCCCCTGCCCCCGCAGTGGCCCGGCGCTCGGTCAACGTGTCATATTCATTGGTCGATTCCTATTTAGCGCGACATCGCCGTTCTCCAAGCGAAGCCCCCCTCGGAGCGAGACCCAGCCGCGCTCCGAGAGGACGACCGAGCCACTTTGACATCGTTCGCGTATTATCGCTAATTCCTTGTGCGTTAATGTATATAGCTAATTCACAAAGTGCTTCCATTAGCGGCTCATTATTCATTCTCGAGGCAGAGCTACCGAGTCGGTTCCGCGTCGTTATCTTTTCGGGCGCATGGCAAATCGCGAAGGAGGGCTCGAAGCGCGGATATTTGGTAAAACGATATCATCAATTGCGGACAGCTCGCAGCGTAGGCCCATGCGCGGTGCACGGTACGTACCGCTCGCCGCCGGATCTGCCATCGGTCCACCGCCGACTCGAAGCGCGCCAATGCCATCCGAGAATGTCCGAGCGAGATCGCGGCCTTCCTAGAAGCCCGCGGCCACCCGACAAATACGAATCTCCTTCGGCGCCCCCGAGATACGCCTTCGAGCGTCGAGCGCCGCTTGCCGCCGCTATGGGACTATGCTGCGCTTTGAGTAAGTGGATTTAAAATAACTCTAGATTAAGCGGTAGGTCGTAAGGCAGAACCACGTATACGTATGTGCTGCGGCACCAGACGACTGTGATAACTCGGTGGGCGGTGCCCAGCCTCCTATTTCATACTTGTATACCGAAAAAAAAAAAAAAACTATGGAATACTTAAGATGGAAACATTTACCGAAGAGGTTGAACGTACGTCGGAATGTACATTGGATACGACGGCTGGCCGGTCCATGCGCGTACGCCCGGAAGACCGGACCCGTCTGACGCGGCCTGCCGGTCGCCGCCCCCCTTCTTTCCCTCTTCCTTCCACCTACGTGCATGGGCCACCGGGTGGATTTGCGGCGGGTGATCCGCGACGACGGCCAACGTGCGGGCTCTGTCGAGAAATCTTCACAAGGTAGGAATGGACCGAGTGCCCGAGGTACGACCCGCGATCGGTCCTTCGTTCGTTGGCCAACGCCATGTTCTCCTTGATCGCGCGACCTCCAACCTTGGACGCCTCTGCCTCTCTGTCTCTCTCTCTCTCTCTCTCTCTCTCTCTCCGTTCCGTTAAACTCGCTTCGCGCCATTCCTCCGCCAACAAACGCTCTACGAGGAACATTGTTTCGACGAATCTACAGACCGGCCCTTCTTGTTCTTTACATTCGCGCACAATGTGCTACACCGAGCGAGAGCCCGTTCCCCTCAAATTTTCCACTCGCTCGTACGTGCGCCGCGGTCCATTCCTAACTACTTCAAAATTTGAAGGTGCAAAGTAAACGTATTACATACTTACATACCGATTAAAGAAACGTAAACGAACGAATCGAATACTTTTCTCTTGTGTATATCAAGGGCCTGTTAAGTAAGTTGTTTATTGATAATAAACGTCATCACGCTTGCAGTATATATGTACATATACATATTTTTTATCTCTCTTGCGATTACGCGGAACCGATTAGCCCGACGAGAGTGACGTCTGTCCCACTCGAATCGTTCGATCCACGCAATTATCGCGCGTACCCCACCACTCTGAACCTCCCTGGTGATAGGCCATTTTTCCAGCGCATACCATCGCGATTCCAATATCGAATACGTTTCCTGTAACCCGCACCACGCATACCGGCAGACCGAAGTAAAGAGGGGAAAACGTGCAAACTACCCTATGGATGGGGGCCAGAAGTTGTTTTTATTTTTCAGCATCTTGTAGAAGGATAAAAATAAAGGCAAGTTCGTTAATCGTATGCAATGTCACCGATTCGATCGGGATGGTTGACGCGAGTTTATTTTACTCACCGATCGCTATGCCCCGTCGGAAAATTTCCGCGAGCGCGCACGCGCCTCTGCGCGACATGTGCCGCGGATGACGCACGTAAAGGCGCACGTATGTACGCCCGTGTACGATGACAAAAAATTGTAGCCAGCTAGCGGCACGCGTTACGAAACAATGTTATTTATACCAAAGATCGGTACTCTTTCGTTGGCCGCTAAATGGCCGTACTACGCACACTTACCCTCGCAAATGAAACTAAGGCGTTCGGGTTTGAATCGCTACGCAATAACTTTTAAGGTTTGCACAAATATAGATGTTCGCGCTGCTCTACGCAGCGAGTGCCGAGTTAGGGAAAATGCTGTAACGCTTCTATGTACAGTTCGTAAGAATAAGGTGTGTAAGAAATACAAACGGGTCATTTTTTATTCGCTCATGCTTATGGTACAAGAATAAGCGCATGTCCTGCTTAGGAGTAAACTAGGAAACGCAAGATAACGACGCCCGGTAATGCCTATACCACTGACAAAAGGGCAATTATTTCCGAACACCTTACGCATAAATTAATAAGAGATATGTAACTTAGACTACTAATACTCGTAAAATTGGATCGAATGGAATTAAACACTTGTTTCAGGCTTTACTCGCGTATTATTTCGCTCGCAGACCGTCTCTGCGCACGAGTAACGGCGAGTCTACCACGCTCGTTGCCCTCCTCGAGCGGTGTTCACCGATGGCAGGCTCTTCTTCCTGGAGGAAGCAATGACCCCTCGTCGCGGACTCCTACTCTTATACTAAACATACGAGATAGACCTCTCGAACGTTCTAGTTGCACTCTTATGTACCAACTCGGCTCGGTGTTTCAACCGCGTAGAGTATTACTTTTCGAATCGCCAAGTCTTCGTCAAAATACACTTACTCTTTCCTTTTCTCTTCGTTCTTACGATCTCCCTTCAGAGCTGGATATTCTTGGTTCGGCGTAGTTTCTCGAGCTACCTCAATATCGCGAGCGCAAGTCTAACCTTGTCCAATGACATCGACGATTATCGAGCGTGACATTCCAAAAAATTATATACACGCGGCCCGATCGCATCGTACGTTATAAGAAAGCGTACGATCCAATCGAAGGATCCCTCGGCTAAACGAGCCGTGGTTACGTTTGGGTACTGAGGGAAAAAAATATCCGAGGGCGTACCACACATACGTTCAAAGGCTAGTGACGGAAACATTTCCATCCTCCTGGTGATCTAACCTGGTCATTGATATGTGGTCCGCGGCGTGTCCCTAGCACTCCACGGGTCCCCTGCAACAAGCTCGTTACGTCAAGCGGAGCGCTTTTAGCGGTTTTCCTTAGCGCTGCAATCTTCTTACCTCGAAGCGAACAGTATGTCGGCCCTTGAATTGACAAACCATACTACGAGAAACGAGAGACCGGCCACCAAAGTTCCCAGTATCAGGCTAAAGCGCTCGGTAGCCGCCGACGGTTTGAGAAACATCCTGACGCTCAGGGTCTGCCACATCGACTCCGTCCACGTGGAATAGAGGCCCGATTTCATGTTGTACCCTGTGGCGTGCGAATCGAATGAAAAGAACGGAACGATCTCTACGATCTGCACGAGTCGTGCCCTTTGCTTGAATACGTATCGGCCCAAATTACCCTCGATAATAAACGCCGGACTCATGGCGGTGCTGTAATTTACGGTGGTGTTGATGCATAGGCCCGTAAAATTATACCCGCCCATCCAGGATAAGTGGTTCTCTTGGCACGTCGTTTTGTTCATGTCCCATAATCTTTTGCCCGTTAAGAAGGCCAGAAGTTGACCTGTCAGGCTGGTCGCGGTATTGGGCACCCTGTGCACTCCAACGTACAGGGGGAGCGCCTGATTGACCAGCTTCGCTCCGGGAGATGAAGCGGCGCGAAACAGCTTACAATTTGCGCTTTCCAAGTAGCAAATCAGCATCTCCGACACGATCTCTTCGACCGCGGCCTCGTCCGGCGGTTCGGCCGCTGAACTTCCGGTTATATTTTGATAGAGCTCAGTTGCCACGCGTATCGCAACTTTGGTTAAGGCCGTGGCAAGGGGGCCGGTGTTGTTCCTACGAAAAGCGGCGGACACGTGAATCGAGCGAGAGAAGAGGTAAGAACGAAGCAAGGGCAATGTCGGCGACCGGTCGATACCTGCTGAAATCGAGGCTTTCCGCGTCATCCAAGATACCGTTGTAATATCTATTCGTAAATTTCTTGGCATGATTGCTCACGACGATCGTCGATAGATTCGATCTTTCTCGTAGAAAGCTTTGTACCGACGTAGGCGGAACGCTATTCTCTAAAATTGTGGCGTTCGTCGCATTTTTCAAATTCTCGACGAGTGGATCGTCCTTTGCGTTACTGGTATGAAGGTATAATGGACCTTTGCCGAGCTGGCCAAATTCGATTACGCATTTAATTTCATCGAGCTTCAGATTCACCCCGCCCAAAGCATTGAAATTACCTTCCTTCAGGTCGTATACCAGACGACCAGATCCGATATAGTCGAAGGCCTCGCCGTTCAGTAAGGAAAAAACGACGTTGGTTTCTGAGGAAGAGAAACGTTTGGATGAGACGCCTTAAAATTCATTGCTCCGCTTTTGGAGATAACGCGATGTTGAGCGGCACAGATGTCGGAGATGCGCAAACTTACTTTCCACCTTAGCGTCGAGGCTGTTCAACGAGTAGGCCGTAGCCAGCAAAGCGACCAATCCGGTTACCGCATTACCCGCGCCGGGTGATATCCCGTCGAATAAGGAAGATGCGTCCAGCCTCGCCGTTACCATTATCACCGAATTACCTTCTTTCCGCAGAGGTGCCAGGGGCCAATGTATATTTCTATCTCCCAGCGGATCGCAAAATTGCATAGGATTGGAGTACACTTTAAAATCGCTACGTTTTATGCAGATCTCCGAATTGATAGCGGCGAACATGAAGGACCTCATTTCTATCGCGCAAAGAGATCTTCCGCTCTGCGATTCCAGATCGTGCGCGTTATGCGTCCAGAAGCAAGATTTTATCGGTTTTAGGAGGGTTTGATTCTGCGGTCGTAATAGTAACAATAGCGTTAAATTCACGGTATTCCTTATGACTTAAAACACGCGTACGCGTCGCGTAGCGCTTTACCTTCGTATAAAACATGGGAAACGGCCAGTCTTCCAATATTAAAGAGGATCCCAGCGGATTCCACGGTAAAGCTTCGTCGCAAGGTTCGTAACCGGAATATCTATTCGGACAAACGTCGTCCGGAGAATAACCGAACGGCCGTTCCTCGGATATATTCCGCGTCAATAATATACCATTGATGTCATCCGTGTTTCGCAGTCTTAGGAGAGTGGGCCTGGTGAACATGGAGAAGGGCATAACCACGGTGTACGGTCCCGCGGTGGCATTTTGCTCGAGCCACTTTACGTCCGCATCCGATTCCACTAGGTGCACGACGCCGACACTGCCAGTTCTGCTCGCTGCGTCAAAAGAGAATACGCAGAAATAGAGGGATCTCGTTGATAAACGAACGTTATGGGGGTATCGCGTATGCGCGACTCGAGCGTCTCTTTTCAAGAATCGTCTCGATGGTCGATCTTACAGGAGCATCCGAACTGATGAGTCCCATTGTGCCTCCGAAAACAGGCGGCCACGCCATCCAAGGGTACGTATATCATGTCCTTTATCCTTTCGGCTATCACTGCGAATCAATTTTTTTTCTTACAAACACTCGCTCATCTCATCCGCTAAATCGCGCAAGATAATCTCTAATGAATCCCGAAGAATTATACCCAGTTGTAGGAGGAGGAACGGTACGAGGTATTTCCAAGCCAAAGCGTTCGCCATCGTGCAAAGCCAGGTAAACGTCAAAGGCAACAGGAACCAAAGACCTTTAACGCTACCATCGAGCAACACCGCGACGCAGGTTAGACCACACGATGACACGAGTCTATCCTCCGAGTCGAATAAGGGGAGCCGTATCCTAATTTGGCGAACGTTCGTAGGTGGCGCTACCGAACCTTGGTCGAGAGTCCGACCGAGCCGCACGACCAATCGGTTCTATCTTTTCGCCGCCCGTCGAACGACGCTGCGCGCCTCGACCAAACGTGCTTCCACCTCCTTTCCCCTTCGGGGCGCGCGAACGAGCCAGTCCCTTTCGAAGATCCCTCGGATCGGACCAAACCAATCGGTATCCCGTCGTCCGCACTCCGAGTCCTTTTCTCGGTCGACGCTCCTCGGGCCCTTCTGCACGGTCGACCCTACCGGAAGAACCGCGTCGAAGACCCTTTCCAAGGATCGCGGGCTTGGAAAGGTATTGCACCCTTGGCAATTCCTTACGTCAGAGTGATTCCATAGTTTTCCCCCGTCCGCTCGCTCGTCTCTTCCAGTTTTCTCACCTCGGCGCGCTCATCGGCTTCCAACATCGTCTTTGGTAAGTCAATTTCGTCCCTTCCCTCGACTCTGCTAAAGGTATCCGCCGGTGCAAGGTTTGACCGTGCGCGGTGATCGGGGTAGGTCGCGTCGCGATTTTGATCGACGATCGTCGACCGAAGGGCATTTTGGCCAACTCACCGAGCTACGCGTGCACGCTTAGGCGGTAGCCGCTCATTAGTGCCGCGAATACACGTGACCGCGGGCGCACGTGTACTGGCCGCGAATCGTTTAGAGCGACGCGCTATCCGATAATAAAGAAGCGGAATCCAGCCGACGTCACGTCAGATGTTTTCCTGGCCGAAAGTTACCGGAGCACGTTGACTCTTCCTGGGTCGCGCCGCGCCACGCCCGATAAAACGTTTTTTCCCTCGCGATACTCGCAACACTCGGAGGATTTCGTTCGCTCGCAAGAACCTCCGTACGCGGCACGAACTCGCGCGACCATGAAAAAGTATCTTTTTTCCTCCTCGCGATCGATAAAATTCTTCGAACGTGTAACGCTCGAACGATGTTCGTCGCAACGAGATAGGAAGATGGGAAGCGAATGGAAGGGTCTTGGTGGAAGGATTCTTAGCCGCGAAGAGATAGCCGTGAGGTCTGCGGTGGTCCAAAGGTGATCCGGCCGTAGGATCGCCGTTGCGTCGCTCGGGCCACGACAGCTGGGAGAGGTAAGCGGAATGCCTGGTTTGTCTTCGTAAAGGAAGATGGAGGGAAGGAAGGGGTAAGCACGTGCGGGTAACCGCGCCGCCGATCGACGGATCGAATCGCTTTCCCTTCTCCTCGCGCTCGAGCCACGTGAGTCTCGCACGAATGACCCAACACGCGAATGACCCACAGTGGGGCTCGGCAACGAGACTCGAGTCCGTGACCTCCTTTCGGAGCACCTTTTACGAGCCGCCCGCCACTCGAGACCTACCCGAGCGCATCCGCACAGAGCGGCGGCCTCCGACATCCCCGGAGGAGCGCTCCTCGAGGATGCTCCGGTAAGCGCTCGCACCACGGTATACGCTTCGGTGCTCGCATCCTCGGTGTTCGAGAGCTCGAAGCATCGAGGCTGTCGCCGTCGGCGTTGCGATACGTCGCGAGCCGATGTTATCGGTCCATCGCGGTGATCGGCGGTATTCGGGAACGCGCAACGATCTACCGCGCTGCGCTCTTCGCGAAGGCGCAGCGGCGCGATACGCTGGAACGCGCCGCGCTGCGACATCGTAAAAGGCTTCTCGCAATCGTAGAGATTTGGCGCAACGATATCGTTGGTCGATCCGGAGGCGGTGCCGGGGCAGGATCGAGGAAGGAGCGGCGGATGCGATTTCCGAGTCCCTGACCGGTTTTCCAGGTTGGAAGCCAAAGGCGATACGGTCCTCCCCGTAGGGAGAGGGTAGAGCGTATCGGTGGGTATCGGCACGTGCATGCCCCGGTCAGTCCCCACCTGGGGATCGCTCCAAATGCAACCCGTTCCAGGTTGCGCAATCGCGCGCGCCTTTCCAAGCGTCCTTTCGCTTTTTCTCTCTGCCTCCTTCCTTCGATCCCCAGCCTTTACGCGTCCTCGCCTACGAGTCGCGCTCTGAGCTCTTACCATCTCCGGCAGGTCCACCGGCCGCTCGCCGATCGCCGATCGCCAGTCGCGCTCCGAAGGGAACTTCCGCGAGGGCCGATTATTTGCCTTGCCTCTCGAACCAAAATAGCGGGCCTCGTCGCGGACCGCCCTTCAAGGTACGTCTTCGAGAAGTCGTCGGTTCGCGAACGAGCAGGAGGCTCGCAACGCGCCCTCGATCCTCGGACGGATCGTACGCGCCTCGGAGTTCCTCACCTTGCGCGACTATCGTTTCCGCAGATGCTGGCCTTGACGACGACGGCAAAGTCTCCCTGTTCGGAGATAGACGCGGAAAAGTTCGAGTCCATGTTGAGCATTTTGGAGGAAAACCCGGAGGAGAGGAGGAAGGATTTGCTCGGCACCGAGGAGAACACCGCCAGTACTCTACAGTTATTGGCGGTCAAAGGATTTCCGCGCTTATTGCCCGAAGGTATCTCGCTACCTTCCCCCACCCCCCCACCACCCCCCACCCCCACTGCCGCTCGCCACCCTCTTCTCGCCTAATCGCTCCATCCATCGCATCTTTCCTCAGGGATCCTGGTGCTGGTCGACTACTGTCGCTACTTGCGAGAGCTATCCTTGTCCTACTCGTTACTCAGCGACGAGTTATTGCTCGCCTTGAGCACCGAGCAGCAATTGCGATTGGAGACCTTGCGGCTAGAGGCGCATCCCGAGAACAAGCCGCTACCCAGAATAACCGACGAGGCCTGGTACGGTTTCGCCGATCGCTTGCCCAACATAAATCTCGTGGTGTAAGTGTCCGTCCGAGCAACGGATGGTGCGCGAAGCGATCCGACCAGGACGTATTTTGATCGAGCATTTTCCCAGGCTATCCTACATGACCAGCGAGGAGGATCAGAGCAAGCTCCTGCAGGCCTGCATCCCCACGACCCACTTGTACTTTGGCGAGGTGCCGACCGAAGGCACGCTTTCGAGAATCGGCCAGCACTGTCCGCGTCTAATGGAGTTGGTCATCGCCTGTTACGGGCCGGGCTTGCTCGACGCGGCCTTGCCGCCGATCGGCCGCGAGTGTCCTCGTTTGACCGCCCTGGGCTTGGGCGAATGCGAAATTACGTACGTACCGATGCCACCGATTCCCGATACTCCCCTTATCGGGCTAAAAGGCCGACTTTAAGAGCGACCCACGGTCCGCCTCACGCCCCAGGTGTTCCGCCTTCCTCGAGTTCGTCGCGAGCTGCGCCCGCAACCTGCAGATCCTCTACGTGCAGGAAACCTCGCTGATAGAGGATTCGGAGTTCGACATCGCGACCGTCTCCTCGAGAGTCTCCTCGCTGCTAGGTCGCGCCTGGATACCCGAATACGTGCCGCTCTGGTGAAACCGAGGACGCTCTCCGCGGAACCTTCCAAGCCTTCGGCACGGGCTCCTCTCCGTACGCCCGCACCCCGCACCCCGCACCCCGCACCGACAGTATTCATCGTCCCGATGTCCGATCGGGATCGGAGCCCCGTCGGGGAGTGGCCGTAGGAATGGCTCGGCGCTAAATGGGTCGGACGTGCAAACACCTTACGACGCCTTGACGGCCCCAAGCTCCGAGCGGGACTATTCGAGCGGGACTTTCAACGCCGACGTCCTCGGTAAGATCGGTTCGAAGGTTGCTTCGATCACCTATCGGTACTACCGCACTTCGTCGAGAGCTCGACGATATTCTCACGCTGTAAAAATCGATCTTGTCCGTTAATACCAAAAAATATAAATTTTATTAGCTCATAATCGTATTTTTATACGTAATGTATATAAAATAAAATAATATCACTAATTATTTGTCGACCATCCTTCACGGTAGATATGTATAATGTACATTAACCGATATAGTCTATAATGTTATTGTAATATAACAGGGCCTGTACGTTGTATCTCTACGGTGTAACGCAATAAACGATCGGGCATTCGACTTGGATATATCGAGCAACGATACGAATGACGTTACTCTTGCTCTTCCAATCTTTACGCGACATATCCTCTTCGCATCGTGCCGATGCTGTACCAGGGATGCGAGGCGCTCAGTCTTAATAATCGCGCGTCGGATAATAATCCGATATCTCTCTTTCGCTCGCCAAGCTCTGCCGAACGTAGCCGAGTATTGAACAATTGGCATATCTCGATTGCGCGTACAGTACGAGCGATGTAACGCGTGGAAAGAACGGGAGGTTCTCGCTGCGTGCCGCCTCGTGCCGCAAGGAGGCATTGCCCGCCTACGACCTTGAGCAACGACGTTTGTGCGCCCCCGACTGAAAGATACTCCGCGCCGCATCGGCGAGGCTACGAAGATGGCAAGCGCGTAGACCGACGAAGGCTACTCTGCCCCAAACTCCCTCTACGCGGATTTATTTCGACCGCTCCAACCGTTAACGCAACTTTTGCTTTGCGCAACTCAAAAAATACACTCTTCGCTATACTACCGCATAACGTAAAGAAGGTCACGAAGCCTCTGAAGTACAGTGATACCAATGGAAAGATAAAATAAACCCTTTCTTTTTATTGCTAATGCATCATTAACAAGTGTCGCTCGTAACCGTCGAACTTTCGCATATACCACAAGCTCGGAACGATAGCTGCGCCATCGGCCGACGTCTCGATCCGCCATACCGCGCGCTTCTCTGCTTTCGATTGAAGTAGGACCTGGCTGGCCGTGAAGGATCGCGGAACGGTTTCCGCGAAACTCGGCGGAAGGCGTGACGGTTCGTGTAGATCGAAACACGGTGTGCGCATGCATCAATTTACAATTGTCGATCGTCGGTTCTTACGCGCCACGTTTAACCGTTAGCACCAATGTATTCGTATTCGTTACGTCCATTAATCTTGGTAAAATAGTGTTAATCTTAGGAGCCTATTATTTTACAAACGATACTTAGAATGAATTCGCTCGCGACGATAATCTCGTATCGTTGAACAGGAGCGTTCAAAGAAATGGACGGGCCAATTACTTATTCTACGCACATATTGGGTGGGTGGATATGCATGAAATCGATGTAGCTTTAAAGCGATCAATATTTTGAGCGGAACGATTAATGCTGTCGCTTCGGGAGCTAGCAACGGAAAGAGCATGGTTCGAAAACTTGTATGTCGTTGGATGATACTTTCAGGATAGTATGTCCTAAATGTTCGATTTCCAGAAACACGAGAGATCGTACGTCTATGATTGCCTCGGTGCACGTTAACTTACCGACGACGTCCTCTCTTTGCCGTCGAAAATCAACGCGTTGCGGGAAAAGAAAAAGGATCATGATAAATCTGTTTGTAATGGGTTCTGCGATTATATACGCACCCACTTTGCGTATGGAAAATAATTCGCGTTTTTGCCATTCGCGGTAAACGCAATGTTCTAAGTATCTCCTCGATAAGTCCTAGAGCCTAAAAGATTGTCGCGTATTCACCACCGTGTTCTTGCGATGCTTTTTAATGATTCGACGGCACGTACCTGCGTTAATGCCATCAATCGGGCATGTCTATAGATACTATAGGCACGACGGGTTTCGACAAGTCAATTTTTTTAACGCGTTTTTCATGCTTCTCCGAGACCATCGGTTCCAACGGAGGTTGATCTTGTTCGCTTCTTGGCTGGTACGAAATGTTGCCGTATTCTTGAAGTAGCGGACATAAGCCCAGTAAAAAATGACAAAAATCTTTCCGAATACCAAACCACCCTATGGACGAAGAAGAGATTATTAAATCGCAATGTAAATATACGTATACATATGGAAGAGATTTCCTAAACTATTTGAGCCTTACATCTGTTTCCACCTTTTGCGCCAAACGACATAAATATGAGCGTCAAATGCGATATCAAGAGCGGCATCGCCACTGTCGTATAATTTAAGGAAATAACCTCGTCCAATTTATTCGCTAGTAATACCTATGCGTGTCGTATGCGAAAAGATATTAGAAGGTCAAAGACCGAACCGACAAACTGGATACGTAGCGTCAAAACTTACCTGAAACACTAAAATTGGAACCACTAGAAAGGTATACGCCAGTGCCGAATTTAAAGACGTCCGCCTTTGTCTGGCATTGATCTGCGGTGTTCTTAATAAAACGGCGGCAAAGACTATGGCGTATAAAACGGCAACTAAGGATAAACACAAAAGGGCCCACAATGGCACAAATACAACCTCCCAGCTCCACATTATAAATTCATCTAATTTTAATGCCAAAAAAATAAATTGCAACACATTTACCGCGCAGAACAATTCGAGTTCAAACGATCGATCGTGCTTCACAGCCCAGATACACACCTATGGAAAAAATGCATTTCCGAGGCTATAAAAATTTCATTCCTCGTAATGGACGAGGGCTCGTTCGTTGAAATTCATCTCGTCAATATAAATATCTACACCGCTAATTTCTACTTACCGCTATCGATACGATGGAGATGAAGATTAATGGTATGAACACCAGTATCCACAAATGTCTTCCGGATTCCAGTTTATCGCACGCTAACAGCTCAAACATTAGAAGGATCAAGTGTAATGCCAAAGTGATCAACATTGCCTTGTAATGTACATAGGCGTCGCCTTCCAATCTCGCGTGGGGATGCCTCCACCAAACGTAACTTCCGACCACGGCGCCCAATATTACCATGCTCTTCCAAAACCAAATAGGACTGAACACCGACCAATAGCTCCATTCTATGAAACCATCCCGTCGCAGAGCGAATAAAGACGTAAATATCATCAGACACGAATGCACTAAAAATTTGCTAAAACGGAAATCAAAAGATACCGATAAATAATGACCGAATATCGAGTTACGATATAGCACTATCGATTAGTATACTCAAACGTGCGTAAGAATTTAACTCGGCTCCGCCTTGCTCTTACAGACTCATATCGCGTATTAACTTCTTCCGCTTTGACGTAGAGAAACCGTGCTCTACTTTACGGTTCGAGACGAACAGGGTGTAGATTCTGGCATGTCCGATTATGCAAGTTATTTTGAAAACGTCCACAATGTATGTGTACATTCGCACTCGCGCGCACACACGCGCAAACGCATACGCACACTCACACTCACACATACCCATGTCGTTAACAATGGTTAATACTGCATAAGCGAGACATTGTCATTATTTATCGACCCGGGCAATTCGTTAGATCGGCAGATCGAGATTGAAGCAAGGCGCAGTAATTTACAAAGGATTGTTGGTCAGTAGTTTGCCGCTACTGAATTACCTCGGATTAAAGTCTTGAAAAAGTGTTTGTAGATTCATGGTTATCGGATTTGCCGTTTATTTCCACTAGTCAGCATAGGTTTCCGAGAAATCTTTTGCGTGCACGTACATCCCACCAGGAATCCTTCATTTACGTAGCAGTTTGCTGCGAAAAAGCAAGGATGGTGAATCGTGCATTTGCATGTACGGAGAATAAACTCTACCTCACATCCTATGCAAAATTTGGAGCGTACTGAAATTAGCCGGAGACCCCGGCTATTTATCGACGTTCGATTTCTCGGGCGCACATAAAGCTTTGCAAGTTTACCCTTCGGTTCATCTTGTTCTCTATCTGCTTCGTTAATCTCCGACGATTAATGAGATCATATGAACGGTAGCCCCGACATTCTGCAAATAAGCAACGGACCAAATTGGTAAAACTAATCGTAAACTCACTAGACTTTGCGTTACTGCTACGCGCAACGCTGGAAGCCGACGGTCTTTTATAACAATTAAATTGGCATACTTTTCAGATATTTCCACATGCTTGTTCGAGGAGAAGAAAAATTGTTCGACTTAACTTTAGAAATCGCGTTGAATAATTCGAAAAAGATATGATTCGAAGCGACCCGCACATTTGAGAAATTACGCAAATAATTGTACGAACCATAACGCTTCTTGAGATATAAGTTTTTCACTGTGACTGGACGAATGCTCATAACGTGTTGAAAATATATCAAGTCTATTTAGCTTTTGCGGCTTATAATTGAGGATGGTAATTTTGAATATCGCTGCGAGAGCTCGTCCGCCAATGAGCGATCTAGAATCAGTAGTCCAACCGAAGTTACCACCACCTACTTCCGCTTCGCTCTAAACGCGATTCTTTCCATTTGTGACCACAATCATGGCGGTGGGTAAAAATAAGGGTCTGTCGAAAGGAGGCAAAAAGGGAGTTAAGAAGAAGATGTGAGTAAAATATATTATTACCGTGATTTACGTTATACCTCCCTGATGGAGATTAAATAACTTTTTGTACACTATGGTAACCGATGTTCCTTGCTGTGACCGATAACCTGAGAGCAGACGTTCACCACCGTGATGCTCTCTACTTTCTAGGCATGGTTAATCATTTCAGTTATTTACAATAAAGCATACGTCGTGTACGGTTATAATTATTTCTGACGATATCCACGTTGACTACATCCTCGCGAATCAATAAGTGTCATCTTGTCTTCGATTATTTTAGTAGTTATGGATGTACGGATGTATACGATCAATTTAGTTATGATTTATTCCAAAATATGTAACCAATTCTTGAAACGTAAGAGCGGCAGCCTATGAAGAACGGGAAATTTCGAATCTCGAAAAAATGAAAATAGAAAGTCTTCATATTAACCTTAAAAGATGTATGCTAATGAATCGGGTATCTTGCATCCTTTTAGCGTGGATCCTTTCACTCGCAAAGATTGGTACGATGTTAAAGCACCGGCCATGTTTACAAATCGCCATGTCGGGAAGACACTGGTCAACAGAACTCAAGGAACAAGTAAGATATTCTTTGCTCGTACAATACCCGTGGAAATCAATAACGCAACCCCAGCTCCACGGTAGCATCGCTATTGGTTATCGTGGCGTTTAGCGTTGCTCATATAAAAGCAGACTATTACCACGATATGGCTTTTCAAATGGCAATATTGAAATTAGTTACTGCAACAGCGTCCATATATTTAAAGCTTTTCGGTATGCAAACATCTTGGATTCGAATTTATCGTGACCTTCCTTTTGCAGAAATTGCCTCCGAAGGACTCAAGTTTAGAGTATTCGAAGTCTCTTTGGCCGATCTTCAAAGCGACGGCGACGCGGAAAGATCATTTCGTAAATTTAGACTGATCGCCGAAGATGTTCAGCATCGTAACGTGCTAACCAATTTCCACGGCATGGATCTAACCACGGATAAGTTGCGGTCCATGGTGAAAAAATGGCAAACTCTGATCGAAGCCAATGTCGACGTTAAAACTACGGACGGCTATTTACTCAGAGTTTTCTGCATCGGCTTTACGAACAAAGATCAGTTGAGCACCAGGAAGACTTGCTATGCGCAGCACGCACAGGTCCGTATTTACGTCTATTTTGCCCAAGCGATATCTATCCATGGCGCAGCCGTGAGTCCATTAAAGTCTTTTCCTCGCTTTCATGGTAATTAAGGTTGCGCACAGAAACGCACACACTTACCACACCAGACCTTTACGCAGGAATGGTGATATATGATGTAGCTACAATTTATTCGATCATTATTTTTTCGAGCTTGCACCGATACGCATATATACGCTCGCGTTTTCTCATCGGCACAGGTGAAGAAGATCAGACAAAGGATGGTGGAGACCATCACGAGCGACGTTACGAAGAGCGACCTCAAAGGCGTTGTCAGTAAACTGCTTCCGGATGCGACGGCTAAGGATATCGAGAAGTTTTCGCAAGGAATTTACCCCCTCCATGATGTTTACATCCGCAAGGTTGGCAAAAGACGAAGCGACGATCGAATTTTGCGTGCGCTATCGCATTCGAAAGGTTTCCGCGACTTTAATGAGATATTATTGCAATAGGTTAAGGTGTTGAAGAAGCCGCGTTTCGAGTTGAGCAAATTGTTGGAGTTACACGGTGATGGCGCAGGCGGTAAGACGGAAGAAGCGGGTGAGAGTGGCTCCAAGGTCGATAGACCGGAAGGTTACGAACCACCTGTACAAGAATCCGTTTAAGGGAGCCAGTCTCTTTTATCATTACAAACAAATAAAAACCTCTCGCCTCGATGCGAAATCAATCGATCGCTTACCTCATTTTTCTTACGTCAGTGCAGATTACCAAAGGTAGGAATTAATCGGACGTGTAAGTGGGCATGGGCACAAAGCGAATCGGGTATATCAATCGGGACGGAAATGGGAGCCTTTTCCTTTTTTATTTAATCCTATCAGGGTACAACGATAACGCGAGAGGTAAAAGACGCGTGAGAAACTATTAGGCGAGGAGCGTCCTCGATTACATCTGAATTCTTCCGAGCAACGCATTCAAACTGTCGTTCCAACTGACGAACGCGTAGATCAGTAGCGCGAATAGAAGTATCTTCGCGAATACGTCCACCCAGTACATACTGAAAGAAAAAAAAGATGGAGTCAAATAAGCTGTTAATGAGGCATAAAGGGGCGTGGAAGGTGGTAGTGTCTCGCTTACACTCTCAAATGTCGTCGGGCACTCGGCAAGGTGTCCGGCATCTCCTTCAAAATATAGATTCTGGCCGCACGTATGCAATCCTCGAAGTAGGCGTCTATGTTTAAATCGTTACCGTGTAGCTGATAAAGATCGTATTCCGTTCGATTGAATTTATCTCTGACCTCGGTCAAGTTTTGATTGACAAAGTCCCATTGATTGTTGGCGTAGTATTCGAACATTTCGAATCCTTTATTGATGCGACGTTGAACGCGACACATGCTGGATCAGAATTCGAGATCGTATCGTTACAGATTCCCAAGCAAGTAGTTTTTTTTTTTTTTTTTTTTCTCTTGCTCAGTGGCACTTACACCGGCTCATAGCCCGCCAGGAAGATGAGCGCGTCTATCAAGTAGGCTGGTACAGTGTGAAAGAGCAGAACGCAAATATTGTGCACGAGTCTGGATTTCTTCATGCTACCGCCCGGATACCAAACGATTCCGTTCAATGGTACCCTTACCATTATCTTACGTCCGCGCTCTATTATCTCTCCCCACGAGACCTGAGTACGCATACAAGATTCTCCGTTACCGTCGCGCATCGATCGACCGTCGCGCGTTCATTCGCGAACGCAGAAGCGCCGCGGAGAAGTAGATTTACCTTGTACTCGCTACTGCTGGTAATATTGTAAACGCGTTTGTCGCGATCCTTGAAATACATGAAGTTCCAGGAAGCGGCCAAAATGGCATTGATCGATATGTCAACGGGAACGTAATCGGCGTAACCGCTCTCGTTGCAATACATGGTCCTTATCACTCCTTTCCCAGCACCTATCAGCAGTCCCGTTGGTCCATTGATGTTGTCCGTCCAACCTGGCAGCGGGTCCTTCCAGATGGGTATAATTATGCTGGGCCTACGGATTCGAAGGTCGGGGCGTGCAAGTGAAAAGGCGAGCCTACGTATCCCACTATCTTCCCAATGTACCTCAAGATAATCGCCGGTATATGCGCCATCGCTTCCTCCACCAGGCTCTCCGCCAATGCCTTGGTGAAGGCATAGGTGTTGGGATAATGCCCCAGGATCTTATCCGTCATAGCCTCGACCACGTCGTCGTCCATCCATTCGACGCATTTGATTATTTTATGGGGATCCGCGGGAGGGGGGTACGGCTGTTCTCCGAGAACCTGACGGAACGCGAAGGATGAGTCTTCGTCGAGCGAGAAGAGGTTTCGAGTTTGACAAAGGGGAGAAAGAGGCGCCGACCGCGCCTCGCGCGATCCGCGATCGAAGGGTACCTTTTCCTCGAGGTGACAGTAGGCGGTGCTGACGTAAGCGAAGAGCAGCAGGTTCTTCATCTCTTTGGCCAGTTCCAACATCTTTTTGGTTCCGCAGGTATTTAGAAGCACCGCTCTCTTGAGCAGCTCGTCGAACCTGTAGAGTTTTTCGTCAAGTTATTCGTCGCGCCCGTCCACCCTTCGAAATTGCGCCTATCGTTCGTCCATCATCGCTCGGCCTACGTTCGCTAGCTTTTTACCGTACGGTGGCCGCCGCGTGGTACACGATATTGACTTTTTCGCAGAGCATCTTCCTATCCTCGGGGGAGAGGCCCAGCGCTGGTTGAGCGACGTCACCGGATACGACCGTGACGGCATCGCGGAGCGCCTCTATGCCCCTCTGTCCCTTCACGGTCTCGAACAGCTGGAAGCAGAGATCGCGAAAGGATTCTTTCGCGAGGATACGACGCTCCTCGAAAGCGCTCCCCTCGTCGCCGATTCGAAAATCTCCCCGCTTTCCAGGGAGACCGGGGCGAGGGGACGATCGCGGGACGATTCGAGCGAGATTTTAAAGCGAATCGAGGCTCGGATCAAATTTCCCCACGACCTCGATCGATCCATCGCGCCGATCCAACCCTCGTCCCAATCCCACTTTCCAGAGCTCGCTCGTGCACGCCATCCAAGCGGGCCGGTCCATTGTCCTATCGTATCGGCCTTGGTGCTCCGAGAGACGTGTTTTTCGGCCCCTGGAAAGGAGCTTCTCCTCGATCCGTCGACGAAGGCGAGGCTTCGCGCGTCGAAGGACGAAAGGACGTTCTCCGAAGATTACGGATGCATCGGATGCGTTCGTCCGGGGCGGGACATTTGCGAATACGCGAGCAACCCGTCGACCTTGCTCTTTCCTCCACGGGTCGCGTGACGCGATGTAACTCTTCGCGCGCAGCTCGACGGATCCGCTCGATCGAGATCGCTGGTATGCCGATCCTCGCCACGGCACAATCGCTTCCTCGTGCGTAATTTCACCGTCTCGCGATATCGCTCGTAAATCTCTGTTTTACGCGAAATTTTATAACGCTCGCTAGAAAAACCCTTGCCACGGGCAGCATACGCGAATTCGTAACGAGCGTGGAACACTTTCGTATTCCGGCAAGAGCTGACGATATTTGTGCGTATTGTCGCGTATGTCTTCATCGGCCACGTCGACTCGGCGGCTCCTTTGCAAGGCCGACGCTGACGCGCTCCAAAATAAGCTGGACGAACCAAAAACCCGATTTACTACCCTATCCTAAAGTTCGCAACGTCGATGGCTTTTGTCTACGCGTAAGTACGGCAAGCAGTTTCGTTCCAGCACCGCACTTGGCGAACTCTCGAACAAATGCGATGGACGTGTACGCCGGTTGGCCAACGACGCGTCGAGAGGTAAAATAGAAAGTGTACGGTTCACAATCAACGATTTTAAATTGGCCAGTCCTCGGAGACGCGGAGGATTCCCTTGAATGTGGCGATGACGTTGACGAGGATAAAGTATTGGGGGGGGGGGGGGGGGGATCGGAAAGGACGGGCGACGGGTGGAGGATGCGGGCGTCGGTAGGTAAAACCGAAAACCGCAAAACGGAAGACGAAGGCAACTCGCGAATTCCAATCGAAACGCGATTAGGAATCGATCTCGATTCGCTTAATACCAGCCACGACGATGGTGTTCAAAGCGGACGCAAAGTAGCGAGCGGGAGTGAGGGGTTTGGGGGGTGGGGGGCAGGTAGAGAGAGAGATGGACGAAGGTAAGCGGGCGATCGCGGCGAACGCAATTTGAGCGCGCGTTACTCTCGGTAAACATAATCCCTCGAAAATAAAGAAACTCTCTCCCTCCGTCCCTCGCCTCGCGGGAGCGGCGCGAGCCGAGGCCGAACTTTCTCGCGTGCATTCGGCCACGCGTAAATCTTTGCCGTGGACGTATCTCTCGGGTTTCCCCGCGGCGATAGATCCGCATCCCGCATTTCTTTCTATTTTTCAACTTTGGATGCCGTACTCTCGGCTGGATAAGGAATTATCGCGAGAGCGACCGTTGGTTCCGCGCGCTTTCCCTCTTTCCTTTGACCGTACTCGCTGCTCCCATACCATCGATCCAAAGATCGATCGTCGTCGTTCGTCGCTATCTTTTGTTACCAGCCTTTGCTTTATCGTCCTCCTAAAAGGCGCCGCATCCTCGAAGCACCGTGCCCGCGTTCCGACGAAGAATCCTCGTTTGGCGAGAATTGGAGCGATCGACGATTCTCGAATCGGGTCGCGGGAACGAATAAATTCCGGGCATAGATTAGCGGGACGTCCTCGGTAAAGGAGCGAGAGGCGAGGCTTACGGGAGAATCGAAGATCTCTTCCAGTCGTTGCTTCGGATCCTTGCCGCGCTTAACCCTGACGAGCATATATATGTGCCCTACTTTGGGCAAACACCGGAGAAACTTTTCGATCATCACTTTTCCCATGAATCCCGTGCCCCCGGTGATCAAGATCGATCGACCCTCGAACGTCTGGGCCAGTCTGTCCGGCACTTCCTCCATCCTCGTCGCATCCTCCTCGAATTTCGTCGATGTCATCGCCGCAGCTACGTTCCGTCGCTCTGCAATCAGAAAAATCGGTATCGCTCAGAAAAGTCTGCGCCGTCGTGCCGAGCTTGCCAAACCGTCGGACGCCCATCCCGGCCGCCGTTGGCGTCTTCGGTCTCTCGGGACGAAGTCGATTAGTGCCGAGCGCGGCAGACCGTTGGCCGTTGTTGTTTTACGCATACAATGCAGAAATTGCGACACGAATCGGCCCTTCCCCCTCGCCCGCTTCGTTTACGATCGTCCAGCGAACGAAGGCAAGCGGAAGTGGAGCTCCTCGCTCGAACCGGATCGCCAATGTCGAAACGAACTTCGTCAAAGGCGCACTCGTTATTACGAAAAGCATTGCGAAAGTAAAGAGGCAAGGACCGTAGGAAGGCGCGAAGACCGAAGGAGGTCCCCGAGGAGTCCCCGAGGAGTCCCCGAGGAGTCCCCGAGGAGTCGTCGAAGAGGAGGCGCGCGCATCGGCCCGTCGAGCGAGCATTAGATCGCGGCGATCGAAAGCCGGCCAGCCGCGTAGGAGCTACGTCGACCGAACTACGATCGGCCGAACGCACGGCTTTAGCCTCGCTTCGCGCGGTGGCCGCGAATCGAGTTTGGCCAATTCCATTTCTACCGGACAATCCGACCGCGGCCGCGCGAACGAGCGGCGCGTGTTTATCCTTACGTAAGCGCGGACGGTCAGCTTTCTCGGCGAGCGGTAATGTGGCGGTGGCAATGTCGGGAGAGGAAGTGCATTTCCAGCGCGTGCACGCGCGCGCGTCCGATTCCTCGAGTTTGCCTTCGGCTCGGCGCGCCAGGAGCGAGCCCGAGTCGCGGACGAACGCTCCTTCTCGCGCGACTCACCGCCGATACTCGGGAGAGCGATGCGCAACGATGCGTAACCGCGGATCGAGCGCGTCGCGCGAGGATTGCGCTCCGCGGGAATGCGATAGGTCGGCGATTAATCCGTTGACGCGTAGAGACGTCCTCGAGTATGCACCGAGGGCGGGGGCCAAAGCGGAGCGAAGCGTATTCGCGCGGTCCGCCAGTGCGACGCGCGTCGGGCCACGGTGCTTCTCGTTTCTCTCCTCTCCATCTGCTCTCTCGCCTTTGGCTCTCTCCATTACCGATTTCCTACTGGGCGAACGATGATTCACGATGCGACTCAACCCTTGGACCGTATTATATTTCCACGGCGGACGCGCGCCGCTGGGACGACAAATAACCTCCTTGAGAGCGGATCGTTATATAATATTCGGAGAACGCGTCCATATATGCTCCGGCCTTTTTTTGGTCGGCATACGCGAACGAGGCGATAAAAAAGAGAAACGAGCATCCTCGAACGCTCGTCGTAGCCGATCGAAGGATCTCTCGAAGGTCTACGGGCACGGACGTCGACCGAAGGGCTCGAGTTCCTCCTCCCTTCTTCCCTTCTTCCCTTCTTCCCTTCTACGCCCTTCGCGCGGACGATCGGCACCGATTCGTTGTCGCGCCGAAGCGCAGACGCATCGGTTCCCGAGGGACGTGCGCGGCGAAAGAGACTTTGCCGCGAGCCGCGGAATCGTTCAGGAATTAATCGCGCAACCGAGTAGAGCGACATTGGCGACAAGCGAGTCGCGTAACCGAGGATCGATCGCGTTTCGATGCGCGTAAATAGGGAGAGTAAGCGGGAGGGCAGCGCATCGTTCCTGGAGAGCAAAGACCGAGTTTGAGAAGGGAAGAGGGTTTCGTCGAAAGTACACCGCTCCGCCATCCTCCTCGAACTCCATCCTCCACTCGTCGAGACCTTTTCGCTTCTCTTCGCCGAGGCCTGGACGAGGAGATAGGTCGGTTTGCGCGATACGCGATAAAAAAGGGAGTCTCGGTGAGGAGTCCATCCTCGCGAGCAGCCGTCTTCGATCTTCTCCGGCGGGCCGCGGGCGCGTACGCGGCATGCGGGCCGAGCGGAGCGGAGGAGATCGAGCGGAGGAGATCCCGAGCTCGGGGCACTTTATCGAGAAGCTACTCACCAAAAGAAGCCGAATTCGAGGGTCGTGGGAGTGGCGCGAAAGGCGATGCGACGGCTCGGTCGCTGCAGGCTGCTTCCCGATGAAAACGAAAGGATCCCGAGGGCCGGGGCAGGAGCGAGCGCAAGGAACTCGATCGCGTTCGTTCGGATGGTGAGCCGTCGCAGACTGAACGACCATAACGCCGCGCCGATGTTTTGCCGGACGGTCATCGAGCACCGCCGATACACCTTCGTTTTCCCTCTTCCCTCTTCCCTCTTCCGCGAACCGCCCTCCTATCAGCCGCCCCCCACCTCTGTCGCCGCCGCCGCCACCGCCGCCGCCGCTCTCTTTCTCGCTCCTCTTTTCTTTCGCGCGATCCACTTTTCGCCACCAACCTCGCGCTCCTCTCGCCAAACGAGCATCGAACGACGAACGTTTCGTCGAAGGACCCCTGCGCACATCCTACGCGAAGGAGCACGATATTTAGGTACGTCTCGCGTTCCTCGCTCGGCCGGTTTGCCTTGGATCGGCCGTTAATTTCCAATGGACTTTAGTTCGTTCTCGGTGAACATTGCTCGATCGTGCTCCAGGGGTAGCAAAAAAGACTCGACGCGCCGAACGCCGCGGATTTCATTATTGGCGCGTTCGTTATTCGCGACTCGATCTCGCGTTCCGCTCAATTTTGTCCCGCGCTTCGAAGGAAAGTTTCGACGGTCGTAGCGAGGTACGAGGTATAGGATCGAGCGGGTTGCATACTCGCCTCGAAGGGCGTGCGTCAAATCGGCCGGTGTTTGTACGCGAGTACGAAACTCGTGTAAACGAGAGACGGTAAAAAGGAGGTTAATTGGGCAAGAGCGGTAGGTCGACGGTAATCGTCTCTCGGGTAGGAGAAAAAGGAAAGGGGGGAAAGCTTCCGAGTGGTTGAGCGGATTACATCGTGCCTGACGTAATGTTTGCTCCTGAACGTCGGTGAAACGTTATTCCTGAAATAAAGCGTACGAGAGTGTGTTGTCATCGTCCGAATGCGGCGGAACTCGCTTTTCGAATTTTGCCCATCCGCTCGAATCGAGAGCTCTGTCTCGAGAAACCGCGCGTCCGTCCTACCTTCCGCCTTTAAGCTCCTATTTTCGGTACCGTCGAATCTGCCGATCGGAACCCCTTTGGGCCCATGATCGAACCTCGATCGATCTCGCGCGGCTCAACGCCATTTCGAGTCGCGTCTCCTCAACGTCGATCGCGATCGATCCGCCTTCGCTCTCTTCCTCCTTCCACTTCGAGCGTCCTCGTAACGCGCTCTATGCGAACGCTGTACGAAGCGTACGAAAATTGACGCGGCGGAGAGTAGCGGGGAGAATGGCAGGGGCGGGAGGCTGTGGCCGTGAAAGGGAGGAAGGCAAGGTAGGCCCGCGGGTCGCGAAGAGCGCGGCAAAATGGATTTCCAAAATATCAAACCTCTTTTTGCTCTCGCCTCCCATTCCCCGCTCGTTAATGCCGTAATTATTCGTGAAAGTCGCCCGATGCATATTCGAACAAATGCACGCCCAAGGTTGAGCCCGTCCGTGCCGCGCTAAAATGACGATCGCGATTTAAACATCCTCGAGGGGAAGACATTCGCTTCGCTCGTGCCTCGCATTTGTCGGTATTCAAACTCGACGATCTCCGCAGAGTCGAGAGAGCATTCCGACTATTCTCGCAGATTGCCGCGCATCGGCGACCGTTGACATCGAGAAATGGAGCGGGAATAATCAACGTAATCATGAAGTTCCGGTCCATCAAAGTTCTTTATTGTAAAATCGGCGCATTCCTCGAGGGAAAGTCCATCGTTGGATAAGGACGACGCGCGCGGTACGTTCGCGGCCCCTCAATGGGGTGCTCCCAAGTCGAGAGTCCAAGCGTATTTCTATTACCCTCTACTTTTTCCCGGCTGGTCGGAAGGTGACACGGTGCTAGCCGCGTAAGCGAGACTCATCTCCGCACCAACCGGGAAGGCAATCGGCGCTCTCTTACTCTCGCGCGCACTTTTCTCCCCGGCCACAAACGCAGCCGAGTGGTCCGGTAACGAGAGAGACCCGATTAGCGGAGCGCGACGCTCGGTAAACCTAGAGCTCTTCCCCCCCCCCCCCTCGCGACCCCTTATCGCGGCTTCCCGACGAACGACCGTAGGCCGGCGGAAAGCAATCTCCGTCACGCGTTCGCTTTCCGACAACGCCAAACCTTCGAGCCAATACGCCGATCTCGATCTGTTTTCGTCCTAGCCTCCTACGTGGACCACGCTAGGAATGACCTCTATCCCAATCCCCAATATCGCACACGCGGTGGTTTGCCTCGCACCGAGTGGAAAATACCGTTGGCGCATCCTAAGAAAGCCGGTGAGAGGAATGCGGCTCTAATCGGCATATTATTTGCCGAGCGGTCGCGCGCACCAAGTTGGCCGTGCGACAAAAGAGAGGCGACAAAGAAGGTGTCGCGGGGCGAGCGAGACGGCGCGCTCCGAGCGGCGACGTAAAGGCCGCTAGGAGGGTGGTAGGCGGCGAGTGGTACTCCTCTTCGACTTTTGGCGCGAACGGCTCGAACGCGAGGACTCGGCCGGTGTCAAAGGTTGGGACGAACGTGTCCAGCGAAAGACCCCCCTTGCCCACTGGGCCGGCTCGGATGGTTTATCGCGATGCGCCGACGGTGCGTTCTTGGCCTCGCTGCTACCGACAAACTCCATTCCGTGCCCAGGTTTTCTTTCGAAGGCCCAAAAGAGCGACGAGGATGATGATTTAACCAAGAGTCCTTCCCCGAGAGTCGTTATCCTTCGAATTATCCTCGTCTGATTAGTTCGGTGCCATTTGGCGAAAGGAATCGTGGCCGTTTTTAGTCCTCGATCTTGAGCAACGCGCCTAAACCCTTCTCCTTCGCTCGATGTCGTTTCGCGAGGTAGCGGGGGCTGATAAGCTGGTGTGCGATATTTCGGGAAGGAGACTCCCAAATTCCCCAAAAGAGCGGTTCGACGTTCTCTCCCCCTTGGTTTAATGTAAAATACGTAAATGCATAAGTGTAACGTCGCGTAATCCCCCGCGGCACTTACCGCGCGAACCCCTCGACAATGGCTATTCCGGATTTTGGCCAAAGGACAGGTTCTCGAACTAAAGCGGTCGCACTTTCCCTACCGTCCAAGGGTATAGAATCCAGAGGACGAAAGCGGCGAGGGTCAGTTTGACGCACCAATCGGCAAAGTACAAATACCGAAAGACTCGTCTTGCGCGAGGCATGGTCGAGGGGTCGTCCTTCAAGATGTATCGCCTGGCGCCGAGTATGTAATCCAAAAGATATAGGTCCCAGGATATAGATTTGACGTCCACGAAGAACGTCTCCTTGTCCGAGGGGCAAAGCTGACTTTGCAAGATCTTCATCCGGTCTTTCCTGCAAACACGCCCGACGATCAACGGAAATCGGTCCTCGCGGGCCCGAGTATAAACGCGCCTCGATCGTCATCGTTTTCGGTCATCGCGGACTTTGAACATCGGAGATGCCGTGCCGCTTCGAAAGCGGGATTGCCCGCCCCCCCCCCCCCTTTCGTCTTCGAGGCAAATTTACGCCGAGGACACCGTCGTCCAGCACGATACCGACTTACCGAAACTTCCATCGTTTCGTGGTGTAGTATTGAAGTAGTCGCAGACCAACGCTGACCCTGCCTTGAACCCTTATCAGAAACGGTTTGTTTCCGGTTAAGACGCACATGGCGTCTATGACGTATGCGGGTAGCAAATGCAAAAATATAACGGCCAACCAGTGCAGAAGCTTGGCGGACGTCACTCTTCCACCCGGGTACCAAAGGGGGCCTGCAAAGTCGGATTTTGGATAGATCCAGTCTCGATCCGTATCCCGGAGAGCCTCGATCGCTAACGGACGCGGAAAGGCGGAGCGCGCCGATGGAAGGGCAACGCAAAGAGGGTGGGCAGGCGGCTCCCGATACCTGAAAAGGGATGCGCGAGGGCGTGCCGCTTTCCGATCGCTATGGCGTCGCCCCAAGAGATGGGATTCTCCCCGCTGACGGTGACGTTCATGAAGAGAGGCCTGGCGGGCTTCTCCAAGCCGACCTGCCAGGCCAAACCGATGAGCGCGTTGATGGTCAGATCGCAGGGTATCATGTCCGTGGGATAGTCGGCGTTACAGAGCATGGACCTTATGACGCCCTTTCCGGCGCCGATCATCATGCCCGTCGGGCCATTCATGTTGTCCACCCAGCCGGGCGCCGGTTCCTTCCAAGAGGCGACGACTGGAAGAGGAGAAGGGGGGATGGTCGCGATTCGAGAGCCGAAAAAGAGCTCGGGGCTGTGGAGTGGTCGCTCACCTATCGAGGGCCGGGCAACGGCCGCCGGCAGGCCGGACCTTTCGACGATGTCCTCGCCGAGAGCCTTGGTAAAGGCATAGGTATTCGGCTGATGGCCCAGTATCTTGGGCATCATAGCTTCCACGACGTTGTCCGGCATCGAGTTGACGGTCTGCAGGACGCTCTCGGGCGACAGCGCGGGCGGGTAGGCGCGCTCCTCGAGGACCTCCTCCCCGCATTGCGAGAAGGCCGTCGATACGTGCACGAACGACTCGAGGTTCCTCATCTGGAAATGGCTCGTGCTCACTGCTCGGCCCGCTTCGCGCCTACGGATCGCCAAGACCGAAACCGTCCGAACCCTCGACATCCTACCTCTTTCGCCAGAGCCACCATGTTCGCGATGCTCCCCACGTTGTTCTTCACGGCGGCCTTCAACGACAGGTCGAATCTGACGTTGGCCGCCATGTGAAAGACGACGGAGACCTCGTCGATGAGACGCTCCCTGTCCTGCCTCGACAACGAGAATCCCTCCTCGGTTATGTCGCCGGGAATCACGACGATCTTCTTCAGCCTCTCGCCGTGCTTCTCCGCGAGTACTCGAAAGGGCTCTTGCTGGAAACACAGGGAGGCCCGAGTTCCGAAGTACCGAGCTCGCCGCGAGATCGGCCACGGCGGCCGTGGCGCCCCTTCTCCCTCCCATCGAGACTCCCGATGGATCCCCCCTTTTTCCATTACGCCCTTGGCCCTTTGCTCGAGCTTATCGCGCTTCATTTAGCCTCGTCGCCTCTCCTCCATCTCGCCGCCGGCGGCAATTTACCTCGCGACGAGAATGCCGCTGTGCCAACGGTCAGGGGATATCAGCGGCGTACGCGATTAGCGCTTTCACTTTTCTTCGCGATGCTCCTAAAGCCCTGGAGGGGAATGTCTTTACGGGCATGCGGGATGTCGGAGGCAAAGGCCTCGACGAGATTCGGCGATACGATGCGCCCTGCTTCGAACGTACGTGATTTTCGCAAAGATCTTACTGGGAGTACGCTATGGATATTGGTCGCCCAACACCCTGTACGTGTGCGCGCGTCTTTACGTCGTTGCGCATCGACGTATAAGTTTGAATTTACGTACGCGCGTACGTTGGCACGAATGTGCGTACGCGTAAAAGTACAGGCCGGATGATCCTTTAAACTAGCCGACCGAGCTGGCCCATAGAGACCGCTACCGCCGATAACGTCGGCCGGGAAGATGCTCGCCGGTGAGGGATTATATTATTTTGCCGAAGGTAGCGAGGCAGCGAGAACAAATATCGATGCGGAACGAGCATAATCGGACCCTTTGGACGAATGGAGGACCGTTTAAAAACGTGCCAGGGATAGGACCGATCTGCCGAACGTATACTTTGACGAATAGCGCGAAAGTGGAGGGCAAGCGATTCGGCCAAGATTTTCAAAAGTGCAATCGGTGCCAAGGTGACGCGTGCGTGGCCCCGCAAATCTTTCGGGCATTAAAAGGTCGAGGATCGTGAAAAGAGAAAAAAAAAAAACGACGGAGGAAAAGGACGGAACGTCGTAGCCCTTGTGGCAGGGCCGGTTTCGATTTCGTCGTCCCCTCCTTCGACGGAGCCGCTTTTCCGACCAAGAGTCTAAGCGATCGCGTTCGTCTTGGCAACGAAGGATGAGAAGTGTCTTGGAATCGGTGAAAAAGCTGGTGTTTTCCTCGACGGTGCGACGTACGACGTTACGCTCGGCCAAAGACCCTTCGAATCGGTCGTCGCTCGATCGCTCGATGACGCGTAATTCTCCGCGTTAGAGGCGTCGGCGGCATTTGCGGAGCAATGAGACGGTTCGCGTCGGTGGTATCGGTGAAAGACTTGCGTCGATTTTGCGAAAGCCACGGATGCTGTGGCAGGCGCGAGCGTAGAATCCTCCGGCAAACGATACGACGTTTTCTTCGGTATTGCCATACGATTTCATAATCGCATTCCGCGTTCTACGTCTTCGAGTTTTACTCGACCGCGGCTAATGCACCGTACGATTCACCGATGCATGCTGAGCCCGCTTACGTAGGCTGTGACAAACCATTCTCGCTCGATCCAAACGACGATTTCGCAATAATCTCGCTTTATTCGCGTAATCGGGAGAGGCGCGTTTAAATAAAACACACCTCGACGATGGGATATGTGCGATTAAGGATTTTCACGCACGATCTCGACGATGCGGTACATGAGATTTTTATAACAAAGCTAAATACGTGATACATCGTTTAAAATGGCAAAAACACGCCGTGTAATCTGCCGGGCAACGCAAAGTGCGAACAAAGCAGCCGCTCGCGGAATCGAGAAAGATCTGGCAAGATATATGTACGCGTGCGCATATACGTATACACTTTCCTCTCAAACGAAGAGAATCGCCTTTTTTTTTTTGGATCGCCGGTGGCACGATAGCGTAATCCACGAAAGATGGCTCTTGAAAAATACGAACTCGAATCCGAGCTTGCACGGTTGCACAAGAGGATCCATCGATCACGGCTACGATGGTGGCCGATGCTTACCTGCAGAATAGAATGCAATCTGGTCTGCGGATCCATCCCCTTCTTCTCCCTGACCAATAAGAAAACGCTACCAAGGTCGGCGCAGCTCGACAATAGTTTGGAAATCAAAACTTTCCCCATGAAACCAGTGCCTCCGGTCACCAGCACGTTTCGATTGCGAAACCATTCCGGAATGGAAGGCATCCTCGGCTCCATTTTGGAGTATGCTAAAATATGGACGGAAAGAAAGCGCATTAAATATCACGCGGGCCAAAAGGTTCAAACCCGCACGATTTATGACTCGGCGATGTAAAACTCCGGGGCTGCTTTAACCGAAACGCTCACCGGCGTTACTCACGAGTACGCCTTGCGATTATTCGAAAAAAGTAAGCGAACCCGGGAGGTTGGCCGATCGAGCAATTTTTTCCCGCGGCGTAATTACTTTTCGACATTCTTTGCCCGGGACATACCGATCGGACGCGAGTGGGAGTCGATGGTCGCGGCTTTTTCGCACAATGGAAAACACTTTTGCATCGCCGAATGTCGACCGAGAAAGCTTCGCGAACGTTCTTCTCGCAGCGGTATCGACGATCAAGGAATCCACAAAAGCGACTTTTTTACGATGGTCCGATTTTTTCGCATCCACCTTGAGATCGAGGACGAACGAAATAATTAGATCCGGAGGGATCTTTTTCCCGGTATACCGTTTCTTCGTCGTGGAGCGTCAAAAACGGAGCAAACCGGAGTGAGATCCAAAAGCGTCTATGGGTATAGCGAAAGTCCGACTTGCACTATGGATGGATCGCGTTTTATCGATGACCCATGCCGGGCTTGTCCTAAGGACGGACTGAGCGAAAAGACTGCACCGACGAACGCTTTATCCTTGCCGACTGACCGCCCAGGGATTTTGCCCCTTATATACAGCCGCCGGCGTACATTGGCTCGGTGCTAAACTCATTGTCTGGCCCAACCTCTTCTTCCTTCCTTCCTAATTGCCCTCCGAATCTTTTCATTATTATTTACCTTTTCCTCGCTCGACGCGCACTCCTGATGCGTTCTTTCGGATAAGCGACGCTTCGAAGCTGTCCAAACGATTTGAACTAACTCGGTTACCTCTGGTACGATAAGAAAGAATCCGTGGTCGTCTCGGTATTCTCTTGGTTAACTTTCGGTGCGCGTACATTAACTGGCTCGTCTGGGTACGGATAAGTGTCTGGGGCAATACTCGATCGATTAAACCGCCCCAAATTTCCGAGAGCGTCGATTTGTGATATCTTTGGTACGGATCGGCCACGGATCGGCAAGAACGGTTGCATACGAAGAGGCGTCCTCTTGAGCGCAGGTCTCCTCCCTGCGATACGTCGAGAGCCCAACGGGCAAAGGGGATGAAAGGCAGAAACGCGTGTCGCTAGGGCGATCGTGGAAATGGGATCCTTCTTCCCGCGGAGAACGAAGAACGAACAAAATGATATGATCGCGATTACCTTCGCGTATCATTACGAAACATCGATGACGATCTGTGATATCGACGTTGCAACGAATTATGCCTTTTCGCACTATCGACCGGGCCACTTTCTTGCATCATTTTTAGAAAGTGACCGGCAAATATGTGGAAGTATCTAGAAAAGAAGAGGAAAATCGTAGATTTGAGCGGTCGACCGAATAATGGTATACGTAAACGTAGAGGCGAGCGTATGGAACAGACTCGACCCTCTCGCCATTGCCGTGTCACGTGCGACATTATCGATGCGGAAGAGATTAAGATATCGGCGCTATTGGAACGGTAGGAATTACAGCAGTTTAATATTGCTTTATGGCTTGGGAATTTTGAGTTTTTTTAAATTCAGTTTCGGCCCCGACCAACTCTAAGCTCATCCGTGGCGTAGGCGCTATTATTTAAGGTGGCTTCCGTCGAATCACCAGAGCGCCACGGTATATACATATCGGATGGAAAAAGCATCGGTGATGAGCGGCGGGATTCGAAGCCGAGTCTCCCACGTGGAAGTCCGAGCCTCTATCCACTACACCACCCTGACTGTACAAGTAGGAATTTTATAAATGGCAAAAAATCGTCGGTCCTCGCGGAAATTTCGACTCTGCGGTAAACACTTCTTTATTGATGTACAGGTATCAAACTTCTTCTCTGCGTAATAACTTACATCGGGAATGTATCCTCCGTTATAAGAAGCCCAGGTATAAAACAGCATTATCCCATAATAAAACAGCGTTGATTAAATGACGACGCAAACGAGCATGCACTGCGAGAAACGTTTCAGCGGAAAGTATCGAAAATAATTCGTTTCATTCTAGTCTGTGCATCGTTATGTGCCGAAATGACGTTGGTCTTATCCCAACGTTTACATATTACAATCGCACAAATCATTGTGCACGCTCGTAAGATTCCGTGTTCGACGTGGTAGGACCACGAAGCAAAACGAACAAGTTGTTAAATTGCGAGGTAAGGAATGTTCGCATGTTTAACGTTATAAACGCCGTTAACGATGCTTGCCGTGGTATTTTAATTCGATTCGAATGGGGTGTACATTTCGTACGCGCGTGACTGCACAATTTGGCTTAGAGTTGAGCAAAGATCAAGTACGACAGAGGTACTATCATTCCTGTCTTGGTCCAAGTTAAGGCGAACAACGTTTTGAAGATCCACCAAACAAGACCCAAGAGTAATGCTTGCAAACCCAAATGGGCGACCAGTAATCTGAAAACAAATTATCGCGAGGGTTATAAGGTACCGCGCGAGGAACGGCAGGGTTCTAATCGGGTAAAACCGGTTACTTACATTTTATCCTTTCTCCGGGCTCTATCCAGATTTTTCGGTGATTCCTTGTTCAGATAAATTCTCACACCTTGCGTCAATTCGAGGAAAAATTCAGGCCATACCAGGGATTTGATATCGATGTAAAAGAGATTCTGATCCTCGGTAGACAGAGAGTCGGACAATTCGAGTGTGCGCGGATTGTGAAATTTCCATTCGGTAAAGATAAATTTCTCGAGGCGCCGCAGCGAATTGTTTACGCTTGTGTGTAAACGTACCAAGCTATAAAAGAGGTACAGCCTTTTACAGTGCGTCCTGTGGAAAGCGCTACAGATTAGAGACAAAAGTTTCTTTTTTCGATTAACTTACATCGGCCGACCACCGCATATTCTCGTTATCGTATCGAGGAAGTAAGCGGGTATCATATGCACAAAAAGTGCCGATATCTTAAACCAGAGCAAAGATGGCAAAATCTTAACGTGCGGATACCAAACGGCACTTTGTAGCGGAAATTTGTGTAAATACGTGTTGATCCGATCCTCCATGGATTTCCACGCGAATGGATTGCACGTGCTGGATGTACAATGATATACTTTAACTCCTTTGTTGCTGCAACAAACACGCGTTGTCAGAAGCAGATTTTCGTTCCAAAATTTCATTGATATAAATACGACATTTCGTCATACTTCGGGTACTCGTCCAGGACAAGCGGGAATATTTAAACGTACCCATCTCGCTTGACAGAATATGCAGCAACGATAAGATTATTTACAACAACGTCTACGGGAATGTAATCGTAAACGAGGTTCTTTGCAACCGGCAGTCTTCTCACAACGCCCTTACTGGCCCCCATAAGAAATCCCTGAGGACCATTCTTCGACGCCGTCCATCCTGGTACCGGCTCCTTCCATGCTCCTATGACTATAATCGATCGATTAAAGGAAAACGCGTACGATCCTTGAAATTCATAGAACGGACTTTGTTCTACGTACTCATCGAGGGACGGACGATGGTAGCTGGTAGGCGCGAGTTTACGATCTCGTGTTCGGCTAAGTGTTTCGTAAACGTGTAAGGGTTTTCATGACCGTTCAATATCGTGGGAGTTTCGGCGATGAGCGTAGCAGAATCCAATTGCTGCACCAACATCAATACCTCGTCTACATTGGCAGGCGCAGGGTACACTTCCTCGTTCACTTCCCGCAGCTTTACATTGGCATACGCACTGGAGACGTACACCAGGGCCTGTGGCAGGATGAAAGTACAAAAGCGGTCGATAAATATCGGAATACGCCAAAAATTCTTCAAGAGCCCATTCCAATTTTACCGACAGTTTTTGTTTTACCTCTAGGTCCCTGATTTCCTGGCAAAGCTGAACGACCCTACGCGTGCCCAATAAATTAACGTTAGTCGTAGACTTGAGGTCGGCCTCGAAATCCAAAGTAGCCGCCGAATGAAAAACAACGTTCACCGCCTCCACCAAGGTTAGGCGGTCCACGGAAGATAAACCCAGACTCTCTTCCCCTATGTCTCCGGCCACCGCGATCAGCTTTTTAAAGAGGTGAGTTTGATCGTCCTGTCGTAATCTGTCGAACACCTGTTTGGGCGTAGAAAAGTATTACGATACCGCTGATTTTATTTATATATATATATACACACACATGCATAGATGGATAGATGCTATCATAATTTCTTCAACGACGGTCATACCGAATTTTTGATGAGCTCCTCCAGTCTTTCTGCAATCTGTTTTTGCTTGCGCGGCCGTATCAAGAGATAAATATTCTTCAAGCCCGGTACACATCTGAGCAGTTTCTCGATAAGGCACAAACCGAGAAAACCGGTGCCGCCGGTGATAAAGATAGACTTGCCGGCGTAGAAATCCTGTACCTCGGAGACCATGTTGCTGGATTTGTGGAATGGGTCCTCGTTTCCCGTTCCTTCCTCGCCAAAATACCTCCTTGAACTATCCGGTAGAGTGACCGCGAATCTCGTCTAGCGCAGGCCCGGCGATACGATGAGCGAGTGAGACAAGACGATACGAGGCGAAAGAGGGAGGAGCCGGGAAGTGGGGCGAAGGGCAGAACGCGGGCTGCGCCGTTTCGTACGTACCGTTCAGCTTACCTCTCCGCGGGTATTGCCTTCCACCCTTCCACGAGAGATCGAGCAACGAGATCGAGTGGCGACGGAGGCAGAAGAACCGATGCGCGTTCGATGCGAGAGAGCGACCGAACCCGAGTGAGCCGCGATCGGCGGTAATCGTTCGTGACATTCTTCGGGCGTCGATGCGGAAGCAAAGTGGCGCGAGCCGCGAAAGGGTGGGGCGGGTTCGAGTGGAAGGCAAAAGGCAAAAGGCAAATGGCAAATGCAGCGGCGAACCGGCGAACGAGAGAAGGACAGGAAGCATCGTACGAGGATCGTGCCTGACACACTCGCCGCGCCAGTGTCCCTCAACTTCCTTACGCTCCTTTCTCCTTGCCTCGGCCCGATACGATATGCTCGATACACCAGTCGCCAGTTTGGCACGCCTCCCTCCGATCATTTCGCGTTCCTCGACCTTCGTCCTCCTTGCTCGCGATATTCCGGAACCTTGTTGAAAATCCTCCAAATCGCGATCGTCCAAACTTCCTTGAAACCGATAGCCGCTAAAGTATGCGCCACGCAACACTTTTTTCTGCGGACGCTGCGCCTTTAAACCTTAAGACGCGCACTCATTGCCAATCGACGTTGTCCTCGTCAACTTTTCGCTAACCTTTCGTACGAGCTTGCTCGAACTCTTTTCGGTTGGGCTCGAATTTCCCGTTGCCCGCCGAATTCCCTGGAAGATGTTCATTTATTATAGCGTATAGTCCAAGGGGATATCGAATCGTGAAAGGCAAGAGGTTGAAGAATTAACGCCAAGCGCGAAATTTGAATCGAGCAAGATCCTCTTCGCCGCGGAGGAAGGAAAGGATCGGCTGGTTTGCGCGAACTTTGAACGTTGTACCCATCGATGCGAAATAACCATCCATCCACGCTGACGTCAATAGAGGATAAAAACGATACGAGCTAATTATTCTGCCCTCACGGTTCTCAACGACGTCCTGCGCTCCGACGGAGCTTTGCATTCGGTTCCGGGTCCGAGACACACGGCCGTGCGAGTAACGCGCGGTCGAAGATCAAAGCGTATCGTTTAAGAGTGCTTAGCGGGTAGATTTGTCAAAGCGCAAGCCGGTTTGGCCGACGAGAAAGAGTATGCCAGAGAGCCGTGATTAAAAGAATCCGAAACACTCGTACCAAAAGCATCGATATGCACGAGGGTTGTCGCGTATCGCGCATATTCAATTTACTGGCTGCAAACGAGCCGAGAACTTTGCACCTGTCCGGCATCCTTTCGCCGCTAATGCTCCGCTCGAGCACCGCACATTGTTCTACTCCTTACCGTTTTTACGCGAGTATGCGCGTGATACTGACCGGCAGCAAATCTAAGATACGACGTCAACCTCGCGTGATCGTCATTTTCATACTTATCCAATTACAAGCTTGGAAGCATGCGACGTAATATAAACGTTGGACGCTCGGCTCGTTTCGCAAAAAACGATCTTTTGTAGTTGAAAGCGGTGAAATACAGGTTTCTATGATAATTCGCTGCACCGACAACGAACTTGTAATCGTCATGATCGGCACTATTCGACCTCTAATGCCGTTAGAGAAGATTGGCTCTTTTTGCACCACCGTAGCGGAATTGCCGTGGACTCTTTTTCAATCGCTTACTAACGGATTTCGTTGAAAAAGAGGAAGATCATCTTGGTTCTCAATCCTACTTATCTACGGTAGATATGCGGTAGATATGCGGTAGATATTCGCAATCCGTTTCAGCTTCTTTAGCACGTTTCCCCCAATGCATCCGTGCATTTGCATCGGCGGCAAAATCTTTGTTTTTTCAGATTATACGATACAAAAAGCGAAGCGTCGAATCGCCGCTAACATCTCTTTCCCTGCAATCGTCTTAAAATCCTTTTCGCATATTTGGTTCGATAACGACTTTGCATACCTCTTTTTCCAACTGGTTGCTCTTGCGACGCAATAGACATTTCTATTCTTCGGACAAAATCTGGCCGATATTAATTAACGGATGAAGGGAGCTCAGAGTGCCGTTGAAGGAAATGCTTGACTGGCGCGCATAATCGTTTAGCGAAGCACGATGTTGGGTAACCGGACTGTGCGGCACGTCCAACCGGAGGGGCCAGTCCGATCAAAGATCGTGCGATGCAGAGCTGAGCGTATCGAGCCGAATGTCGTGCCGACATTCATCGATATTCAGGATACTTTGTTTTCGAGATACCGTCGTCAAAGTTTACGGTCACTGCATTGAAATTTTTGCTTTCGCGCTCCGCGTATCACACGTGGTACGATTTTTTGGCACGACATCGCGTCTATTCCAAACGTCGGCCCTCGTGGTGAACGCCTTAAGCGTATCCATGCAAAACTAGCCACGTTCTCGAAATTATCGAGACTTTACTGGAGACATCGACTCAAGGTCGCACCGGCCGTACGACGAGGCCCCTAGTTTCTACCGTCCTTGGGACACGCCACGGGCCAATATACTTATCCAACTCGATGATCCCCTTCCTCGTCCTAAGCCCTTCGATGCGGGCTAAACGTTCACAGTGGTTTTTACTAGCATTATTCAAACGGTAAGACCATTCTCGTGCACTTACTACCGGAGTAGTTGGAGCGAGCAACGTCGGATGGCGCTGCCACTTCTACCCGTATCGCCGAGATTATATTCGGGATAAAGAAGTGCGATCAATTTTGCACTTGCGCCTAAAGCGCAGAAACCTTCCTGGTCCGGAGCAAATAGCTTTGCGGTCAAAACTTTGCGTTCTCCGACTTGCACGATACGACGGTCCTACATTAAACGCTTTCCGAATTGCTATTTCTTGCTTATTCGCTAATCTTACAAGGTAGGAAAAATGTCTTTCAACGCCGATGTATCGACCATACCCGAGGGTACTCGTTTCTTCCCGCTGTTTGCCAATGGAAAGGCGTTCGATCCATTTCACACACGCAACATATAAATATATATTTGATGAAATTGGTTATAGTTCTTACGCAATTAATTTCCCCGGAAAGTTTGAACGATGAAACGTAGATGACACGCGCACGTGGCCCACGTTCGAAAAAGGTTCGGTGGATATCGATGGCATAGTCGCGTGGTGAGTTATTCGTAATGTACGTTCGGTTCCTCCTCCGATTCGTTTGGTGCGCGTGCCATCGTAAGCGCACACCACGTCGAACTAGATTATTCGGAACGAAGCGCGATCCGTGGTGGCTGGCATCTACCCGATGAACCATCCGGCGCAAATCGCGCTCAATTTCGAAAGTTCCGAGTGCGATTTTCACAATCCTAATGGTCCAGATACACGGTTCGAGTACTGCCGAACGATGCAAAGACCAACGACGATCCAACAAACTCGCAGGACGTAGTTTTCCGTTTTTGGCAGGTTCGCGGTGGCCGGAAAGGTGGAGGGGGTTGTTTTGCAAGGAAGAATCGTCGCAGGCGTACGCTTTTCTCCTTTGCCTTTGATTTCCGCAACGTTAAAAAGTCCGTGAACGCTCGAAGAAGGAGGGAGAAGTACTCGAGGAATATAACGAACGGCCGCTGTTTGCTGCACCGGCTACTCTTCCAACGTGCCTGGCATACTACCGTCGTCGGCAGGTCTCGGGTCACCTTTGGCTCTCGAAACGATCGCGGTACACGTTGGTTCCTGCCTTTGGATAAGCCGTAACGTGTAGTATAGGCGTTAGGAGTAGCCAAAAAGAAGCAGCTCGAGGAGGCTTCCGCTGGAAAGACTTTTGGAACGTGCGAACTGCGCACGAGGCGGAGAGAGGGCACGGATTTGCCGAGCGCATTCCTCGAAGCGACGCATCGCGTTTGCAAGCGGTAATCGGTAGTGTAAATATTTACGCGAACACTCTCGGGAGAAATCGGTAGGCGTGACGTACCGACAGCGGACTCGGACCCGGACCCGGACCCGGACGCGCGACCGGTGCCGGGACGTGGAAGATCAATGGGTTACTTTGAATTTAACTTAAGAACCATTAGCGCGTTTAGCATTTTCCGGGAAAAGGACGAGGTCTCAATGTCGCAAAGTCTCGGAGCCACGTCGTCTTGCGCGAGGAGAGCAGGACGCAGAGGGCAAAGCGCGCGTTCGCTCCTCTCCTCTCGGCTCGCGCGTCGCGTGGCGCGTCGCTTGGCGCGTCGCTTGGCGCACGGCGGGGGTGCGTTGCGGCGCCGCGGCGTCGAGGCATCGAGGCGTCGAGGCGTCGAGGCGTCGAGGCGTCGAGGCGTTGGTGGGAGTCGAAGAGAGTTGGGCGCCGCGCAAGAATCGAATCCCTCGTTCGGCGAGGGCCGCGCGCAAGGTTCGTCGGCTGGAGCGCGTCGCGGCGCGGTCTGCCGAGGGGCGCGACGAAACGGGTGGTAAATTCGCGCAACCCTAGTAACTTTTGGCGAGAAGCCGCTGGTGAGCCTGGGTGGATTTGGCAGTTGCCCCAAGATGGCGGACTCGATTGGCGTGCAGGGAGCTCTGTCCGAGAGGTATCGAGAACGCGAAAAATCCGCGATTCTGTGTTAAATCCGTGGCAGAAAGGCTGGCCGTGAACGGCGGGCTCTCCGCGGAAGAGGAGGGCGCACCTCGATAGCTCAGGTACGCGATAGCTCGCTGACGCCGAACCGTTTTCCTCGGGTACGGCAGCGAAAAGCCGCGCCTACCAGCGCGCAAGGGGACGACGACGTCCCTTCGAGCCGTCGTTCCCGTCCCTTCGGCCACTCCTCCACCCCCGCCTCTCGAGCATCTCGAGCGTCGCTTCCACCTCGCCGATAGAGCGATCTCTCGCCCTCTTGACGGCTCCTCGGCCACGGCTCCTCTCGAGGCCTCCGCGATGCCGCCTTCCCCGAGCACCCGACCAGCCCATTCCCCCGATCCCTTTCTCCTTTCTACTCAACTTCCGAGCCTCCGATCTGCCCGTATCGTGGCCGCTTTGCCAATCGAACGACCAGCACCGTCCGATCGCGAGAAAGCCTCTCCCGCGGGGCAGTCTCGCGGCTCGAGGGGAAGGCGAGGGCTCGCGAAAGGGTCTCTCGCGGCGCGATCGAGGCCCGGGGAGAGAGCCGTCGGCCCAGATTCTCCGGCGTACTTTTTTCACGGACGTCCCTTTGACGCATTCCGCGTATCTCGCCGCTCCCAAAGGCACGCGCCTTCGGAGCCAAGGCTACCCTCGAATCCCTCTGGCGCGCGCGCGTGCCTTCCGCTCGGCTCCATTCTCGCCCGAGCCACGGCCCGTCCTCGGACCTAACCCTCCTCCTCGACGTCCCCGCCTCGTTCTTCTCGATCGGTCTTCTCATCGGCGCCGTTCCTCCGACGCCGATCCTCGGAGAGGAAAGAGGAAGGAAGGCCGGCCGAGAGGAGCGGCACGGAGCCTCTTCTCCGAGGAGGTTCTTCGAGCTCCGGTGGCACTCTATCGGTGCCGGCCGGCCTAGGAATATCGGCGGCGAAGGGCAAAGGGCGAAAGACAGGTAGGGCGGCGAGCGAGGCGCGGCCAGAGGCGATCGACTCTCTTCGGCCACGGAGAGGCGGGGACGTCGATCGGATCCATCTCGATTCCTCGACTCCACCTTCCAGCCCCGGAGTTGGGGAGTTCGCGAGGCGTGATCGATACTTCACGCGCGCCGCTTCGCCCTGCAACCGCGGAGATCTTGGCTCGCGACAGCGGCAGAGCCTTTCTTTCTTTCTTTCTTTCTTTCTTTCTTTCTTTCCTTCCTTCTTTCTTTCTTTCTTTCTTCCTTCCTTCCTCGAAGCGCCTCTTGTTTCGGACTCTTGCCATCGATCTAACGAGGATCGAATCTCTCCGACCTCTCGTCCCTCGCTTCTCACCCCTCGCCCCCGCCCCCGCCCCCGCCCCCGCCTCTCGCCCGTTCTGCGATTCGGTGCTTTGATGCTGCGCGAAAAGAGAGCTCTCGCGCCTCCCCTTTATGATCGCCTCGCATCCCCGAGCGCACCGTCCTTACTCCATATTCGAATGAGAATTCTCCACGACCGTGAAGCTCCGATCGAACGAGCGACAACGTTCCTTCGCGCGTGCGATCGCGATCGGCGATCGCAGATTATCGGCGCTCTATCTCGCAAAAGAGAAGAATGAAATACGTTCGATCCGAGTGTGCGCGCATTTTTATCCCCTTTACGTCGTGGAAGGGGCAAAGACGCAGAGTTTTACGTGCGCCCTCGATAGGGAAAATGTCGATTCGCCGCGAAAAAGAACGATCGTGCGAGTTAGGAGAACACCGTGCACGTTTACTCGCACGTTCTCGCAAAACATCGAGTACGCTCCGTTTAACCGGTGCGTGCACGAGTTCGCCCGAGAGCACATTTTGGTCATCGACGATACGATCCCACAGAGTCCTCGCACCCTCCTCCCTTATCCAGGCCACGACGTTCTATCGACGGAGCGGAAGCGCCTAAAAAGACCTCTTTCCTGGCTCGAAGGAGCGTCCTACGTACGATGCACGGCAATCGCGAGACCTGCCGATTCGTTCGAACATCTTCAATGGCCGGGGAGGTACGTTCCGTCGAAAATCAAAGAGATTCGATATCTTCTCAAGATGCTCCTCACCCGCGGTCACTTCTCTCCGTGCGGGGATACAGATCGATCGGTTTTTGGCAAAGGCGCGCTGCGGCCAACGATCGGCACCTTGGGTACAGCCGACTCCCGAATCGATCGTTTTATCCGCTTACGGCCGGCGACGGGGTTTTCGGTGAAGCAACGCGAGCTGTCCTTTTCTAACCGCTGATGCGATACCAGAGAAAAATGTACGTACGCAGCGGCAAATGGTCTCGCAAGCACGAACCCGCACGAACGGCTTGCGGCGGTGGGAGAATTGTTCCGTACTACGCTGCCGACAGGTATAAGGAACCGCGTTTGAATCCGGGAGTGTTCAGTCTACCTTTGGCTATACGGTTCGTCTCGAGGTACCAAAACCGAACATCGCACCGCGGCCCGTCCTTCTCGAAGCGGAGCGACGACCGTAAACGCGCCCCAAACCGTTAAACCGTACACTCTCCGAACCTTTTCGCGATATCCACCTTTCTTCGAGTCTCCCCTCGAAAGCCGTCGATCGTCAAAATCGATCGAGATTCTGGGTGGCAGGTGGAAAAGCGAGGTGAGTGAGAAACGTGCACGGATCTATGCCGGCGCGAATTTTTCGACGGCAACTCTTGCTCGTTCCGCTGATAAGCGGTCGCTATCGCAAAACCATTCCGCGGTGATTTTTGAATCGTCGACGATGGGCGACAACGGCGGTAGGTTCCCCGATTGCGTAACCATCCCCCCGTAGCGCCGAGCCGCGTACACCGTGCGCGAGTGCGCGCAACTTGCGCCGATCGCCCTATCGCCCTATCGCGATACGCGCCCATGTCCTTCCCCGGCCTTTGCCCAATTCCGTCCGCTTCGGCTTACCGAGAATGCTCACGAGTTGCACGCGCGTTCCACCGCTCGATCTCTCCGACGATCCGCGTCCCAACCTCGTCGTTCACACTTCGTTAGATGCATTTGAGGAGCTGCAAAAGAGTCGAGTAAACGAAGGCACCGATTAGTCGGATTAGAAGTACGGTCGATGGAGTTCCTCCTCTCGGCAGTGTTGCCTACGCGTAGAGCTCTGCGGAACGTTGGAGAGATCGATCGTGCGAGAAAGCACGAGCAGGTAAGCCGTCGAGCATCGTAAATTCCAGAATCTCGGAACAACCGATATCGCTACTCACGATTACGAATCGAAGATCTCTCGAACGGATCGATCAACCCCCCCCCCTAACGACGATTTTTCTCCTACTCGATCGCGGGTAGGGACGATACGAGGGATGGAACGGGGCGGGGGGGCGACTCGACGAAGCACGGTTATCCGAGATCTCTCGATGGCCAACCACGATATTTCGTTGGCGAGCTCGTAAAATCGGTACGATCGGAATCCCCTTCTTGCCGAATCCCCTCGATCGGAAGGCCCGCTTCGTTATCATCGTTCGTTCCTTCTCGCACGCCGAGAATCGTGCCTGCCTCTCGGACGCGCGCGAACCATTCGCGAGCTAGGTGCGCGTATTTTCAAATCGTCCTTTCGCACCTCGCGGAGCACGGCGGGCGCGTACGAGGATAAACTGGCGAGCGAGGCGACCGCTTCCGAGCCTTCGCGACGCCTTTCCGCTCGATCGCTCATCGCGAGAGGAGCGCGATGAGGGGGACTCGTCGATCAAATCCGCCGGGGCTTCCTTCGGAAAAGTCCTTCGGAAAGTCGGATCCCGCCCAGCTCTCGAGAGGGTCGTACCCTTTCGACTCGGTATCCGAGTGCAGCGGCGCGAAATAAAATTCCAAGCGGCCAACGTTTCTTTTCCCGAGTCGAGTGGTCGTACCGCGTCCGAGCTGTCGGCCCGTAAGCATTCCGTCTGCGCGCATCGGACGCGGAGGTGTCGGCCTCGCTTTGCATAATGGTGACGGCAGCGCGGGATCGTCGTTCCCGATATAGGCTGACGCGTGCCGCGCGCTTCCTCGCTCCGGACGGCGATCTTGCTCGAGTCGATATACCTCTCCATCGGCCGAGGTTAAGGTCGATTCGATTCGAATCGAGCGTACGATCGTCGGGCCCGAGATACTTTCTCCCTCAACTTGACCCCGTTCTTCCCTTCCGTCCTTCCATCTCGCACCACGCTTTCCGCGGGACTTTGCGAAGCCGTAGCATCCATCGCGCATCGGACGTGGGGCGCAGCTCGCAAAGCTCGCCGCTGCGCCCATTTCGGCGTGTGCGGTACGCTCGGCACGATCGGAAGCGATCGCCGCTGCCTTTGGGCGCGCTGCCGTTGGCGAGTGGCGAGTGGCGGTGGCGGTGGGCGGCGAGCGGGTGAGGGGGTGAAAAGCTCCTGGGGGAGGGAGCGAGGATATAGGGCCGCCGGCAGACCGGCAGGTGGGTAGGCGGCGTGGCCGGAGATCGTCGAGGGAGCCGGTCGGTCGCGGTCGTTGCTCGTCGCGTAACGGCTTTCGTGCAACGAGGTCGGCCCCCGCGCCCTTCCCGCCCCTTCCCGGAAGCGCGGCGGCCGGGGGTGGCTGGGTGGGTGGGTGGTGCGCAGCGCGCCGGCCGGTAGGCAAATTCTCGCTCCTCGCCCCCCGAGGCCGGGACGCTGACCTAGAATCTTCCTAAATCCATTTTCCGCAACCGCGGCACGTCTCACCCACGCAGCGCGCCCAAGATACACCGCGTCCTTCGCGGGGCCTCCTCGACGAGTCGAGAGACGCGATTTCGCGCTCTCCCGTCTTTGGCTAATATCGCGTGCGTCGCTCGTGGCCGCTCGGACCGGAAGATCCGGAAGGTCGCCCGATGGAGACGTCGCGCGCGCCCGAACCAAAGGTCCTCCCCTCTCCCGGCCTCGGCGACTCGACGAGGGGTCTCGACCGGAAGGGGACGGCCCGCGAGGGCACGTGGAAAAATCCCCGTACCTCTCCTGACGCCGTTCCACGGCTATTCTCCCCTTGCCTTCGATGCCTTCGACGACTTCGACCCGCCGTCGTTCGCACGCGACTCGACCAATCGTTTGGATCGATCTCTCGCTCGCCGATCTCCCTCGTCGCCGAAAGGTCTCTCCTGAACGACGAGGAGATCCATCGATCGCGTCTCGGTGGGGGTGGGGGGGGGGGGGAGATAGGCCGGAAGGTACGAATGCGCAAGGTTCCGATGATGCTATTTACGCCGATAGGCTCGCGTAAAGGAGAGGACGCGCGTGGAGAGAAAGAAGGATGATCCCTCGCGGACGCTTCGCGCCTCGTATTTCCTTCGAGGCGGGCTCCGATCCATCGAGTTCCGTAGTCGTGAGCAAAGCCACCTTATCGCTCTCGTAGGCAGAGCGTCGTGAACCTCGATCGATCTCGGCGCTCCCTCGTATTTCGCTCTTACCCGCCGGAAAATCCCGCCTGTGCGCTCGAATGCGCGAAACGCGTGGGCACGAATGTCGATTACTTGACGTCGCGCAAGGGGCCGCCGTGAGCCGTCTCTCGAAACCGCGCACCTTTCAACTTTGATGTTCGACCTTGATGCGTCTAGCGACGTCGTCTCCGGGTCGCTGCAACGTCTACCTTTTCGCTGCCCCCCCCCACCCCCACCCCCCAC